>WEKX01001574.1:0-20592 GCA_013390025.1 Pitta sordida | reverse complement strand
GGAAAAAAAAAAAAAAAAAAAAGAGCATGGGCAAGGGAGAGATGGGGCTAACCCATTATGATTCATTATTTTTATTGGAGAGAGTTGCTTATTTTGGTGAAGCTATTTATTTTCACTATGTATCTTTTACTTCCAAAAAATTTCAAATTTCAAGCTCTGGTCAAGTAACCCTTATTTCACAAGAAGCACATTGGTAGACCAGGTTGGGTTCTTACTGGACAGTTATTATGTTACCAAAAAAACACCTGGCAACTCAGAGGTAATTTTTTCTGCAGTGCCAGCTGCCTTGGGAGTTGCTGAAGAGCCCATATTGCATGAGGAAGATGAAAACTGTTAGGTCATCTGCCGGACTAAGTCCTGCCCATTCCCTGTCTGTGGATGATGTTAGGGAGATAAAGCTCACCCAAGAGCTTCTTTATTCTGTTCTTATCCTTTTGGTTAGACGCTGTTTTCTACTAGTCCAGCTCTTCTTTCATGCTCCTTCCTCCCTTTGAAATTCTCTCACTGGAGGCCCAAAGGTTGCAGTCTCCTGCCCACAGATGGCCTGGGGAGAGCAGCCCTTACCACTGAAATGGGGCATGTCTGACAAAGTACCTTTGTGAGGTGTTACCTTGTTTGGCTGCCTGCCGAGGAGCCAAGGCAGCTCTGAGCCCTCAGGTAAGTAGGTGTGAGGTTACAATGGTCTTTGCTGTCAGTATAGTTGTGAGACCATCAGCCAGCTTTTGGAAGATAATAGTGGTGTCTCAAAAACAGTAATGAGTTAAATGTTGGTTAGTCTCTTACCAGGAAGTTGTGGATGTCAAATAAA
The DNA here is from genome assembly GCA_013390025.1 of Pitta sordida. Lineage (NCBI taxonomy): Eukaryota > Metazoa > Chordata > Aves > Passeriformes > Pittidae > Pitta > Pitta sordida. The sequence continues at coordinate 19,784 of WEKX01001574.1, read as the reverse complement.
AATTACTTTGCTACTCAGCACTACTGGAGAAAAAATAATTAAAGAAATATTAACTCTTTGTGGTTCTCCCAGTGTGCACACAAAAAGATCTCTCCTATTATTTCTCTATTTTTAACCATTTGCACAATTTAACTGAGTGGCATGTAAAGTTGGTATTAAAGTAATATGAAGTAACATATGTACAGTAAGTTGAGCATGTCAAATGAAGGTTTTTAGGGAGGTTTTTATGTCAGATCAACGTTAAAATTATTTGACTAGAATTTTTGCACTGATACTTCCAAATCACCATCAGGATTATCAAGCCATTCTCTGCTTTTAATATAAATTTCCCTGTTGTTAAGTGTTGGCCCAGCAGACAGCATCCCTTGGAAGGGACCAGGCAGGTGTGTGCTTTGTTCAGATCCACCAGCTCCTAAACAGTCAACACAGCCCATCATGTTTCAAGGCAGTGACCAGCAATAGCCAGATGGCATAAAAAACCAGCTCTCAGGTGAGCCTTATTTCTGCCTGTGGTGCCGTTGGCTGCAGCTTCTTCGGTGAAACTTCATTCATGAATCCCTTGCACATGAACAAACTAAATTTATTCTTCTAATTGTTGTAATGGGATTTTGAACCGCGTATGTAGCATGAAAGAAGAGACAATGCTACACTTTTGTCAGCACCCCATCACCATTTTTAGCCTGTCTCTCCCTGAAGGAAAAGAATGCTGATCAATGGAGACAGATTAAAAGGATTTGATTTGGATTTATCGGTCTTAGTTTTCTAGACTTACACCCACACTTTGAATGGCTCTTTTTGAGGAAGTGATCTGAATCCTTTCTTAGTTTAATAGGATTTGGCTAATATAACTGACCTTATCCCATCCTCAAGCTAGATTTCCATAGACAGTTTAAACAGATTTCTCTGACACTACAGCAAATCCTCTCTGTAAACAGTTGTAGCTGAGAGCAGATTTGCTACCACTGCTTTCCCTCTTTATGAGTGAGCAATCTCTGTTGGAACCCTCTCCTAAGGACAGGCAAGACAAGTGTGACTGAGTGTTTGGTTTTCCTTAAAAATCATGTGATTAACTACTTTCAAATTTTCTTGCCTTCTGTCTGTATTCTTCTGCCACCTGAGCCAGGGTGAAAAATTCTGGCAATTGTGTCATACTAAAAAAATTGCAGTGAGAAATGGTTAGTAAAATTTGACCTACCATCTTCCCTCTATTTCTGCGAAGATACAAACTGATGTCCTGGCAATGTGCAACAGCTGTCCCCACCCTTGAGCCACTCACAGGGGTTTTCCTCTTTTATTTGTAATGGTTGAAAATGGCATGTATGTGCAATGTGGTGCCTCTTCGCATCGCTCGGTTTTTTTCTGTATTGCAGGTAGAAGAACGCCTGGGTTTGTATTTTACACTGTCCTGTCTTTCAAATAGTAATTTTTTTTTGAGAGAATCAATACTCATCTGACTTTTCTAGAACACAAAAAATGACATATTATGACAGATGTGGGTTTTTTTTTTTAATTGTGAAAATAATGCTCAGAAAAATAAAGTATTTCTCATGGAAAATATGTGACGCACTCTCCATGATGCTCTCAATGAGCAAAATGCCTATTTTTTTATTTCCTGATGTGTAAAATCTGTATTGTGCATGTCCCCAAGAAAAGTTTGTTTGGTCCAGTATTTGGCAGTTCTTATCCTTACATCAGTAAGAGCTAAATCAATGTGATTTTTTTCCCCAGCTAACATGTTTAGATTTTAACTTGCTTGTGCAGAAGTGGCCAAAAGAGAAAGCAAAGGGGAGCAACCAGACAAGTGTCAGTGAAGGAGTGGCAGTAACCAAGGATTGCAGCTGGAATTCCTCAGCACCCTCAGCCTCTGAGGTTTCAGCACCATGTCACTCAGATGGCACAAAGATAGACTCCAGCTTCTTTTGCTGTGCTGGGAACACAATTCCTCCCCATTTAAATTATTTTCCAGTCTCTCCAGGGGCTTCATACATTGAGAAGGAACTTCATTCTGCTCATGGAGTAAAAATCACTGTATTCGAAATAATTCCCCACTCTGGTTAGAAAGGAAGAGGGAGGAGGGGGGGAAGAGGAATATGATAAAATAATTATGTCGCATCTCCAGCTGCCCCCTATCCTGTTTCCGTATTTTTTCACAGGTGAGGAATTGACTGTAGTACCCATAGGATAAGGCAGTTATTTCACAGATAATGAAGCGACTATCACTGTTGAATGCTCAGTGAATCCACCTAAGGATAAATCATCTCTAAAAGCCAAACCCACTCCCTCCTGCCTCCTCCAATAACCAGATTACCAGCAACAGCGATTTGGAGCATTCGGCCCAAACCTCTGGGACATGCAGATGTTCTGGAAAACCGAAACTGGAGGAATCCCTTCATGTCGGCGCTGGGAGCCGCGCCTGGCCCACGGGCGGTCCGCAGTCACTAGATGGCACGCTTAACTCGCTGACCCTGCTGCACAGGTGCTGCGGTGTGCCGGGGAGCTTTTCACAGAATCACAGAATATTCTGAGTTGGAAGGGACCCACAGGGATCATCGAGTCCAACTCTTAAACGGCACCACTGTCTCCCTGGCGGGAATCGAACCCCTGGTCTCCCGCATGAGAGGCGGTGACACTCACCACTGCACTAAAGTGGATTTTCCAACGGGAGTCAAGGAATTCTTTGCCGCGTGGTATCGTTCTGTGGGTGTTGTAATTTTATTGTGGTTTCCTGCCTTCACTGGTAAGCTTACAATACATCATTAGCGCACGATGTTCAACTTCTTTGCCTTTCGTTGCAGTGAGTCGTCTTTAATTTTGTTGTCTCTAATTTTGGAGGATGTTTTGAGGAATGCCTGCAAATAGTGATATAACCCTGGCTGCCACTCCAGCAGCAGTCTTGTACCTGGAAGATTAGAGGGATCAGTGATCTATTTGGGGAGAAAAAACACATGGTAGCCCCCCGAATACTGATTTGAAAGAACAATTTTTACAGAATATTTGTATCCCTTCCATCAGTTTACTAATGGCCTAGAAATATTTAGTAGGACTTAGTGTTGCTATCAGCAGTACCAGTAGCATAAAGAGTAAGAATCAAAACTTGTTTACCTTCTAACAGTCTCTGTAGAGGAAAAGTGTTAAAGCAGGTGATGAGCAGTTTCAGTTCTTGCTCAAATCCTACTGTATTAGTCCTTCCACGTGGGCACTTTATCTCCTTTACTGTACAGTACACCTGTGTGTTGCAATAATCACAACATCAGTGAAATTACACCTATATCACCTTTTGCTCTTTCATCCTTGCCGACACAAGACAGTGGCACATGAAGCTATCTATGTACACATGCAGCCCTTGAACCCCGCCTTCCACATGGAGACTCGGTGCCAGAACCTGGGGCTGGTTCTCCAGCTCGTGTTGAAGTCCAGTCCCCACCTGGCACAAAGCAAATAACTCCTTAGGGACGCATTTTTACAGGTTGTCAGTTGGGATGTGTTTACAGTAACACGTTAAATTGGATTAGCATGTGTGAAGCCAATCTCTTAATCGTGTTTCTCATGGTGCCCTGGGCTGCCCAGGAGGCCAATCGCTGAGCTGTGGGAAGCTCCAGGAGGGTACCCAGCACTCCCCAGCTGCCAGCAGNGTTTTTTTTTTCTTTAAATTAAGCTTTTCAAGAATTTTGCCATCAATTAGCAAGAACGTGCCTGCTGTGAGAAATTTTCCTTTCCTCCTTTCTCCTTGCCCTTATATGAAGTACCAGTCATGACTGGTTCCAGGGATTTGTTCAGCTGCAATGTTGATGGACATGGTACCAGATACAGGAAAAAGTCTGTTTCATACTGAGAAATAACATACCCCCTCCCCTACCCCATAGTCTGTGATGTGTAGGGGTTGAAGCATTTTAAATGTGTACTGCAATTTGCCATCCAGGGGAATTCAGTCATACAGGGTAGCTGTATTCAATCTTGCTGGTTTTCACCTTACCTTCTGGTTTGAAACAGAATGTATAAAATTCAAGTTCAATGTGCCCTCTAGTGAGAGCCTATTCCTTCCCTCTTCTGGGAAAAGAAGCACTGTCTGAATTTGATGACCTAGTTTAGTCTCTCTTTAAATATGGTTAGAGAGACCTTGCTGATACCACTTACTCTTGGAAAAAACTTGCAACTCCTTCTGTAAGATGGCAATATCTAGTAATTGATGTTATCCATCTCTATTTTAGTTGGTGGTGTCTGGTAACTTCAAGCCTTGAAGTCCATCTGTGTGGCAAGAAGAAACGAAGCAGATGAAGAAGGTGAGGTGAGAGAGAGCTGGGATGAGTGCTCACACCTGCAGCCTTTTCCCAGTGGGTCATTTTTCCCTGGCACCTTGTACTATGCCAAGAGACTGCAAGGGTTAAAACCACACAGCAAATATTTGCATGTATCAACTAACCCATATGTTACACAGGTAAAACTAAAAGGCTACTCAACTAAGTATTACCCAGATATTAGCTCTGACATAAATACGTACTTAAATACAGTCTACTTCAGCTAATACCTGGCAGGCAGGAGAGGACCATGACTTCCTGTCTGGTCCAATTGCTGTCTGCTGTGTATCTGCCTTCTTTCTGAGACTTGCAGTTTTTGCCTCTCCTCAGCATTTTTGTGCTGTTCTACCTCTACAATTTCACTTCTGCCTCTGAGCTTAGTTTCATGTGTCTTACACTCTTTCTTGCAGCTGGACAACTTTCTAAGCAAAACTCAGCCAAGGCATTACAGCTGTGCCATCACAAAAGCAAGCCTTGGGTCACAGGCAGCTGAACATCCAGGCTGTTGTTTAGCATTCGAAAATTGGCTGCACATTCCCACCAGAACAAAATGAAAGGCATAATACTGCCCTTTATCATGGCACCTAAACTGATGTTTTATATTGTGGGGTGTGGGGGGTGTGGTTAAATTATTACCAAATTATGATGAAGGCAGATTAGACTACCAACTCTGGATATTTTGGCACTGTTATGAAGTTCAGGTTAGACAGCTCATCATAACACCAGCAAGAGAGTCCTTGAACTAAACATTGATTGTATCACAGATAGTCTACCAGATAAACACACTGTGTTAACACCTTAAGAAGGATCTAGTGCACCAGAATGGTTTCAGCAAGACTGTTGGTTTTAAAACAGTCTTTGAAGGATCTGAGCAACAACGTTTGTGGTGGAGTCTTCTGAGAAGAGCAAAGAGAATTTTAGAATCTGCCTTTTGAACGTTCAGACAGACAGGAAGAAGACTAAGCCTTTTGGACAGCAGAGCAGCAAAGCCTCCAGGTATCTGATAAATTAAAGAAGAACCTACGTACCAGAAGCCACGCATGCAGAGAATGAAGAATATTATCTTGGTGGAGCAGTTGGAAAAAAAATCTTTGATTTACTGGTTCATCAGAATGTACTGCAGAGAAATCAAGACAAGGATAATCTCTTTTGCTATTTATTTCTGGCTTAGATATATGTATTTCATCAGTTATCTACTCTGAAGAGGAACGACATGAATTTCAACACTTCTACTATTTTTGCCTGCAAAATATTCAAAATTGTTTCTGCAGAAGCTATGGGCAGCAGTGGGGGACATTTATTTAAAGAGACTTGGAACAATAGATCACTAGCGATTAAAATAAAAATGGAAATTACATTCTGGATGCAGGAGGCAAATGAGTACGTATTACATTTACAATACTCTGGCATTTAGCATGTATGAACCATTTCTGAGTAGTTGCATTTTGGAAATTTCGAAATCTAGTTGTCTTTAGAAAAATGCAGATTCAAGCTTCTCATTTTATGCTAATGTGAAGAGGTGAAGGAGAATACCAGTTTGTTGAAACAAGTGAATTAGCATGTGAATGGGGAGCATTGGACTTCTCCCTCTTGAAACAGCAGCTTTCAAAGTGGCAACTAGGATCTGAATCTCACACTGTGATTTCTCTCTTTTCATATCCTCAGGTCATGTTACTTGTAGTGCATTAATAGGCTTTGAGCCTGCACCCCATCAACTAGAGGTGCTATCATTTTTACTAATAGCCATAATCTACAAATCTAACAATCAATGAAACAACCTGTTTTCTCTCCCTCTTCCTATGGATCTCACTTTCAGTTTTCAGGACTGACAGTTATAAAAACATTTCCAGAGTAAGAATCTGACTGGGAGACCAGCCTGGACTACCTCTTTCTTCACCAAATCCCTTTTTTTTCAGAGGACTGCATTGTCAGCTTTCCCAACCAGGTTTGCCTTCAGTGCTGCTTCACTCATTGCAAATAAAACAAGCTTGCAGCAGTATATTGCTGAGTAAGCTGGACTGCAGTGATACAGGAGAATTAGGGCCTACTGAAGAAAAGAGGCTTGAGGAGGTAGTATTGGAAATGTTTCCAGCACAAATGCATCTAAAACCTCACAGCTCAAGCAACCTTGTCCCATACTGTAACATCTCAAGCCACCTTCTGCAGAGACAATATTTTTTGCTCACGTGGACTAAAAACTCAGGAATCTCTGCTGTGAATGCAATTTCACAATGAAACCAAATTTTCGCTTTCCAAGCTCCTCTCCTCCGTCTCCTCCATCTCCATTCCCTGAATTAGCCATGGTAACCTAGTCTGTGTTTCAAATACCTGCTTGTATTTGTGTGATGGTGTGTGCATTTGCATTTTATTTGCTTTTGATTAATGATTAAAGCAAAACAAAACCATTGTAGCTGGTTTTAAGTGCCTCCTTTAGCAAAGAATGGAGCTTGCAGTAATTCTGCTCTGATGGCACAACACTAGAGCTGAACCACTCTGGGCTGCTCTCAAGTCAAGTTCTGCAAATATGACTTGATGAAATATTCCCTCCCCCACCCAGCCTGCTTTTATCTGCAATTACATTCACATGATTTTAAAAACAACATTGTGTTTGACAATAACATGGAGATTTTTCCGTTTTACTTCTCTTATTTGTTTGGGGTAATCACTGTAGTCTTCTCATAAAGTAGCACTAGTCTGAGCTCCGTAGCAACTGGATGTTCCCACTGCAATATCAGAGAGCAGTGGCTAAAATCCGCTTCTGCTACACTCCCAGCTGGAAAGGTGCAGTTACATTATGCTGCTTTAAAGGCCATAAAGCTCTTCTTTCTCCTGACAATGCCAATATTTGCCTTTCTGACTAAATGACTGGCTCCTTGATGCAATAGGTGCTTTGCTCCACAGAGGGAATATAAGTCACTCAATTAAACAAGTGTTTACAGTCATAAGATTACTGAAGTTGTTTGGTTTTGTTTGTTTTTAAAATGGATGTGTACTTGTCTTGATTGCTTTACCGGGCAATAAAGGTTTTCTAATCAGTTCAGTGAAAGTCTTGATTGGTACAGGACTGATGTTGGTGCTGTCTTATTATAAGATGTAGTGTCTCCCAAAAGGATTTTTCACAAGAAACTTGTAATCTTCTCAAGAGAAGACAATTGGAGTCACCCTGATTGTTTTTTGAAAGTAGTAATTAATGTGACATTAATAAATCAGTTTTACAGTTTGCTGATTTCAATGAACTCTCATCCAATGTCTGTATCAGAGAACCAGAGTTACTGCTATAGCTACAGTAGATGAGATCCTATAGCATGGCTGAACAAATCTCACACTGAAAGGAGGAGCTCTACTGTGCCTCTAGTTCCTTTGCAGCTCTAGAGAGGATCTATATCTACTCTTCATTGTTTTGATGAGGAGTGGGGAAGCAGGAGCACTTCTCTGTTTCTGCAGATTAACTCATTAAACTGGCACAGCCTGAGGTTTGGTTTGTGCCCTCAGTAGGGCAAGGACAGATACCTGGAAAAGAGAGGAATGGAGGTTGGACAGTTCCCCACTGTAGTTGAAGTGTTTGTGGCAAGGTATGACCCTGACACAGCCACCAGCTGTACTTTTCACTTGTTGGACCTGTTCAGAATCAGATGGCATCTCAAAGTCCAGCCATTGCTGCACAGCCTGCCATGACAACTCAGGACTGGCTTATCAAGAGCCATTAAGTGCTGGGTGCCCTTTGATTCTTAATCCTGGGTATTAGCAAGACAAGTGAGTGACTTTTGGCTGGGGCCAGGATGCAGATTCTCTCTCAGACCTGTCTCAGCTTCCTACCTTCCATGAAATTGTTTACTAGGAGATGTCTTAAGCTGTTTTTGTATATAATGAATATTATTTTTAGAAGAAACTTTTGATTTATTCATTGTGGCAAGGCAGACACTGTGCTGTATTGAGCTAAATGTTTGAAGTGCACTCGTGTCCCACATACTGCACATGCTTATACAGGTGTGCCTCACTTTGTGTTTGTCTCTATGTAAACCACACATCAAATCATAAAAATTGAGAGAAATGTCTATATTTTAACAAAAGAACAAAAAGTCTCTGTGATACCAGTATCGATGGACGGTGTACTGGGTTGTGTGGCAAGGTTTGAGGGTTTCTGGGGGAAGTTTCCAGAAGCTTCCCTCATGTCTGACAGAGCCAATGCCATCTGTCTTCAGGATAAACATGCTGCTGGCCAAGACGAGCTCATCAGCCATAGTGGTGATGTCCCTGTGGTAACATATTTAAGAACAGGGGGAAAAACTGCTGTGGAAACAGCAGCAATTGCAGCTGGAGGAAGGAGTGGGAATGTGTGAGAGAAACAGCCCCTGCAGGCACCAAGGTCAGTGAAGGGAGTTGCTCCAACCACTGCTGCAGAGGTTCCTCTGCAAGACCACAGTGAAGACCATGGTGAGGCAACTGTGCCCCTGCAGCCTGTGGAGCTCCATGGTGGATCCGAGATCCATGTGCAGCCCCTGGTGGACCCCAGGCCTGAGCAGGCAGATGTTCAAAGGGGACTGTGACCCTGTTGGAAGCCAGCACTGGAGCAGACTCACGGCAGGACCTGGGGAGAGAGGAGCTCACACTGGAGCAGATTTGCTGCCAACACTTGGGCCCCTGTGTGGGATCCAGGCTGGAGCAGCCTGTTCCTGAAGGACTGCACTCCATGAAGGGGCCCAGGCTGGAGCATTTCATGAGGAACTGCAGCTTATGGGAAAGACTCACACTGGAGAAATTCATGGAGGACTGTCTCCTGTGGGAGAGACCCCATGCTGGAGCAAGGGAAGAGTGAGAGGAGGAAGGAGTGGCAGAAACAACATGGGGTGAATTGACTACAATCTCCGTTCCTCATCCCCCTGCACCTTGGGCAGGACAAAGTAGGGAATTAGGGGTAAAGGTAACATTGGGAAGAAGCGGGGGAGGGGGAAGGAGTTTTTAAGGTTTCTTTTTATTTCTCATTACCTTACTCTGATTTGACTGGTAATAAATTCAGTGAATTTCCCCAAATGAAGTCTGTTTTGCCCCTAATTGTAACTGGTCAGTGTTCTCTCACTATTCTTATCCTGACCCATGAGCCTTTCATTTTATCTTCTCCTGCCCTGTCTAGCTGAGTGATAGAGTGGCTTTGGTGAACACCTGGTGTCCAGCCACTCTGGTCTCACCAATGCTGAGTAGAGGGGAAGGATCACCTTCCCTCACCTGCTGGTAATGCTGGCAAAACCCATACCAGCTGAAATATTTATTTTCAAAACCAAAATTGTTTGGAAGTATGATATGAAATTATTTTGTAGAAAGACATTTTACATTTAGACTTTCTGATAACTTTGTGAACTCAAACTTGTAAGAACAGAATTACAACTATGATACTCATGAGATCTCATTTGGAAGTCTGAATGAAAAAGGTGGGAAAATATCTTTCAAATGGTGGGCATAGCCAAAAGTTTCAACAGCCGGACTCTAATACCCTGCTGACCATCACTACAGCACATTTTAAATATTTCACTCACATGGTATAGTCAGATAATCAGTTTGTGTTACTTACAACATGTCTGTGAGAAGTTTCCCTTGTACACTACGGCATTTATTTGGGAGGAATATATTTAGGATTCTTGTGGCATTAAATTATCAGTTGCTACTCAACAGCAATACAATATTTTTTCATGTAGAAATACAAACTACAATAAAATACAGTAATCTTAAGAAAGAAAAATTACAAAGTAGTTCTAAGTGTGACAAACAAGCTAATAAATACCATCCCTTTGTAACAAGTGAGTCAGGAAACAAACACAAAACACATGAAAAGCAGCCTTACACCTACCTGATATTGTTTTCTTTCCCTTCACTGTGTCTGGCTCAGAAAGTCAATAGAATTGGACTCCAGCTTTCACCTAGATATATTAAAAACAGATAGTGTGGACTAATGCCCCCTTACGTCTCTCTCAGAGTGATGTGAAAGTATCAAGCAATGGAAAATTTCTGAAAGCAGCTCCCTGTAACATTGCTTTAACTCAGGTGATTGCTCATCCCCTGTCTGCCTGGACACTTTCTGCAGAGAAGTCCAGCTCACATCTGACACTGTATCTTCTCTGGAAACATGAGATTCAATAGTCCTGCTCCTCCAAGGGTAACAGCTGTAGCACACACTCAACCTACACTCCTTGAGTTATGGGTACTGATATTTAGGGCTGATTATGACATAGCTTCAGCCATGAGTGCACCTGATGGACCCTTTTTGCCTTTCCTCTCCTTTAGAAAAGCCATCTTGTATTTGATTCCTATCCATTTTGCATGTCTAACATCAAACTGTGAGAAGTCAATATGGTCAAGTGGTTAAGAGTTGGTGAATGTCTGCTGAACAGAATTGAAAATGGCTTCTAAAGGCAAGTATTCAGCAACCTCAATAATAAAAATTATCTGTGATCTTCATTCTGCTTTGCAGTGTGTCCATCAAACACCATTCCCAGCTTCAGCTGAGAAGGCATGAATGTGGAAATGTTACTCATTTGAGTGTGACAGCCTTGTGTTTAGCATTCAGTTGCTTAATGAAGTGTAAAGATGACTCTGGATCATCAGTAATTCCATTCTTATCTATGTCCACATCTATAGCCATATCTAATCTTTCCAAGCTAATCCATCCTACAACAAATATGTAGACCTAAGTAAAGCTGCAATGTGGAGAAAGTTCCAGGTTGTCAGGTTTTTGCCCAGAAACTATTTTTCACCTAAGAGAGGTGTTTTATTACTGCTGTTATCTCAAAGCAGTCATCCACAAGCAAACACCAGAGCAAAAGTCTTCTTCCCACCTAGGAAGCTTTTGGGCTATGCTTTCCCACAGAACATGAGAATAATTTGCAAAACAAGCTGCAGATTACGTTTTGTAGATAGAACAAAGTTGTAAAAAACTGTTTGCTTGTTTATCTTGTTAAATTACAGTATTTTTCAGTCATCACCTTTGAGGAGGCTCTGTATAAAGACCCAGGATATTCTGCCAATTGGTGCTCCTGGAGAAGTCACTAGCCATTGGCAGCAGGCCTTCAAGCCTGAATGGAGCCCTACTACATTTACCGGGATCAGGTGATGGATATGCCAAATGAACATGATGCATTTACTTCTCCCTTGGACTATGTGCGTAAAACCAAATTCATATGGATTCTTGTTCGGCATTGTTCTTGAGCCCCACTACAGGCACGGATCTGAGCAACCACACTTGTACCCTGATGTGGCTCCTCTCTGTTAAGAGGAACTGGAAACTGATGCAAAAACATCTGTATAATATCTGCCAAAAACTAGTGCTACTATAACCCTGACAAAAGTTTCTTGTTTTAGAGAGGAGACACAATCTTTCCTTCCTGGTTGTTTTCTTTCTCCTTAATTCAGAACTTAATCTGCTAAAGGTAAAATTTAGGGCTAATTTGCTATGTCAGTGTATATAGACATAACCACTGTATTTGCCTGTTTTCTCATCTAGTCCAGTCTACAAGCTACAGTGTGCAGACCATTACAGAAAATCAAGTAAAATACATATTGCTGTTTACAGGGAAGACAAATGCCAGAATCTTGCAAAAACCAGTATCAGCAAAAGGTATTATGTATTTGAAGTCCAAGATGTCACAAAAAGGTTAATATAATGTTTAACTTGTGCTATGTAAACAAGTTCAGTTACTTTACTCTGCACTTTCAAATCAGTACTAAATAAAAGGAATATATGAAAATGGGAATAATAAAATCTTATTGGTTGAATAAATTCAGTCAAGTGTTTTTAACAGCAAAATTGGAGAAACTACAATCATTCATTTAAACTTGCCATGTGCTAAAGTTAAGACTAAAAAGCCCACCAATTCGTGTGTAAATCTATAGAGTGAAAAAGCCTAATGAACAGTAAGAACCACAGGTTAATAAAAAATATCAGGTCAGACAAACCTGATAGCCAAACACACTGTAATTGCATGTGTGTTATATAAAGGTATTCCAGTGTATGTAATGCTTATTGATTTCAGAAAAGCACCTGATACGATACTGAATTATAAAACTTCTGTCATTTGGTGCACGAGATACAAGGAAATATTGTAATGGGGTAGAAAGGAGACTGGTCGATGAAGAGGAACAAAGTGATGTATCACTGTTCTCTGAGGGCAGAGCTGCTATTGGAACAGAAGCTCTTCTGAACCCATTTCCCACTGCCGAGAACTGGGAGAGGAGGCAATCAGAAAATGCACTTGTGCTTCCCTAAAATAGTTTGTTTGCTTTGATGTTTGCTCATTTGTTTGTTTATTGAGAGGAAAATGACTGATAATTCATTACAAAATGTGTATTTGGACTCAGAATTTTTTTATCAATTTATTTGTCTCTTGGCACACAGAAACCTCTGGGAAGTGCAGCTCAGGAGCAGGAATGACTCTCTGGAAGACTTTTAACATTCAGAAAGCTTCACAATGACACAATGACAGCTCTTCCCACTTGTTTCTGAAGGTGAATTTTCATGCTGTTTTATTTAAGGATTTCCATTGAAACGGGTGGGTTCTTGAAGAATAATGTTTCAATGTGTCTATAAAAATGACAGTGTTTCCTGAAATCTTCAGTTCTCACCTCATGCGTTGCAGTGAAACAAAAAAACCCAAACAGTTTCAGACCAGTCGATGGAGCAGAGCCGTGGAGGCTGGGGCATGAACGCCCTGGGAAACACCCTTCTCCAGTCTTCCAGCCTCCTAGATAGGGTGTCAAGTGTACCAGCATAGATGGGAACAAATTCCTGTGAGATTATAGTGGTTTTTAGACAAAACAGACAGTTTCTTCTTGAAGGTGCGAGTGCATGGAAAACAAACCTTCTATGTAAAATGAACAAAAAGTGCATTTCTCTCCAGCTGAGAATTTTCAGAGCCAAGATGACTAAAACCTGCTCCCTTAGATGGCAGATTTTATTCCATTTATCTGAGGATGCAAGAACTTCTTGTATTTTTTGCTGCATGCTAAATTTAATGTAGCAAGATCTAACTCCTCTTCAGCTTTTTCCTCACACAACCCCTGCACGCTTCAATTTCTGCAAACAAAAAGGTGCTGAGTTATATCCTTCAAAGATAAAGGTATGCCAAGGTGTTATTACAGCAACTTAATTTGAAATCAAGTTTTGAGTTTTCCCCTAGGAGATTCTCTAGCAAGAGGGGAGGGAAGGGAAGAGAGAGGAAATTTTTTTCCGGGATACTCCCCTCCTACTAGTAGTGCCAAACTAGAACTGTCATCACCCTCAAAGTAGGTTGTCAATCCCATTTTAAAGGATCTAGTACAACCCCCAATGATTTATTTCTTGGGTACCAGTGACTCTTCCTCAGCGGGTGTTCTTTCAAGCTGCTTCTGGTAAAGAAGATTAAATGTAAATCCTTGACATAAGTGTACTGATTGCTGATTAGATTATGTTTCACACATTAAATGCGACTTGGCTGGCAGTTTTTTGCGCATTTGAATTGTAAAAGGAGCATCAACACACAGTCTTATGGGGAAAGAGTTGTTGGTGTGGTTCTATGCCACTCATTCATAGCTCTACCTTACTGGTTCCAGTTGTCCCTTTATGGCACAGGCCGGACAAAATACCATAGCAGTGAAGATACTCCTAAACTCTTTTTGCCTGCATTTACTCTCAGTTAACTCAGTAACAAAGATTTTGTCTCCTGTGTGCCTTAGCAATTTCAAAGGAAAATCACCTACTTGTTTTTCTTTATAGATGGAATGTTTTGAGGCCATTAAAGAATAATGTAGTTATGTCCATTAATGTTGGACACACAGATGGAATCATCTGATAAAGAGTCAACATCACCTCCATGGTTGCAGCAGCTCTACTCATTCTAAAGAAAATTACTGAGGGTAGCTCTGTAACTGAAGAACTTGTGGAGTGTATACTCTAAAAACCCTCACACATCTGAGCCAGCCAATTATAAACACTTTGACAAACCATGGTATTTTTATTTACAAAGAAAGTCAAGATTTTCTTTTATTTACCAGTTCTTAAATTTTCCGAACACATTTTTGATAGTTTTGATGGTTCCTTTGGAAAGATTGGTGAACTTTGCTGGTCAACTCACTAGGATGAGGACCACTAAATGTGACTACCAGCTTTTGCTGGCAAAAAAATACCTGCTAAAGAAACTTTATTTGCTTGAGTAATAGACAAGAATCGCTGAAAACATAGACTATGACAGGAATGAAATGTAATATGAACTACATGTGCGTTCCCAAATGCAATAACTATCAAATGTCTGACCACAATGGTCCTGACCGCAGCCCTTCCAAACTTACCCATCTGAGTACAAAGATACCAGGAAGTGATAAATACCTAAAAATAAAACCAGATCCTTTCTGAAGTTTCAGAAAGCTTCAGTAAGAGACCTTATCCCTTTCTCACTCTGTGTGTTCCCAGTGTGGCTTTGTTCTACTACTTGAATTCAACCTTGAAAGCACATACATGTTGGCAGCTGGGAAAATAGAGCAGTGCTTTTGAGAGAAATGAGTACTTCGAAGAGGAGGAATTTGTATGAAACATCACACTGCCCTCTGCTAGTTTTTCCTGTTCTGTGCTGATTTTTCTGTCATCTCATAAAAGGTACTTTGGGACTCTAATTTCCCCAAATAACTGTTATTGGTTGTTTTTATTGTTAGGGTTTCAATTGTGCTATACCCATTCTCAATGAGTGCTTCTAAACTTGAAGAAATAGAGGTTACAATAACTTCAGTGTAGGATTTTTTTCTGTTGTTAAAAAAATTACTATGAATTCCAAAGTCAATGTGTCTAGAAAACACTAATAACCATGTTTTCTTGGTTTACAGTTTAACATTCCTTTTCCCCTCCTCTGACATCCATACAAAGAAGTTCATTATGCTGAATCCCCTGCAGCTAGTTTATAGACCTACCATGTACTCTGCAGTGAAATAAAACAAGCTTTGTTAAGGAGATTATGGCTCTGGTGTTTTAACAATGTGAAATTTTCACTGTGAATAAATGTTAATTAGATGGAGCACTACATGCAAAGGCTTTGATCCCCGGAAACAGGAGTGCTTGTAATGCAAAAGTCTGGAAAGGACAAGATTTGAAAATGTAATAAAAATGCATCTTCTAAAATCTCTACACCAAGTTTTGCTGCAAATCTCTATAGGAGTGAATCTCTAATTGTAACTAAGTACTAAGAAAATTCAAATTTAGGAAGAATTTTCTCTTCCAGTAACTTGATTTTTTGGTTGGTATTCATAGAAGTGTTTCTTATTTATCCTTCTGGCTCCACTGAATTAACACAGAAAGACCAGTCCTATAAATGGGGCAGCAAAAGCTCTTCCATGTACACTCCATTAGGGTACACACCCTTGGCTTCCCATCATAGCTAAAACACAAAACAAGAGGAGGGCAGGTTTTAAATATTGGCACTGAATTCAGTGGTAAACAGTCAGCTGGAAACACCACAAAGCTTTTCCCTTTGCAAATACACTCTACTTTAGATCCCCTGTTTTAGGGAGTCACTCTGCATCAAAATCTGATGATACTGCTTTTCCCTCTCAAAATTTCTGTGGTTTATGGGTTAGAAGCATTGATTTTACACTAACTCCAGTAGAGAAAACCGAGAAGAATAATTAAGTCAAGATTGGCTACCCAGATGCAGTTATCCATCTGTTTTTACATAACGACGACCCAACAAGAACTGACTCTGTGGTGTGTCAGGGTCTCCCTGGGAGCAAGACAGGTGCAGTGGGGTCTGGTGGTGCTCTCTGGGCCAGGACACCACAGTCACCTTGTCCTCAGTGCTGGCAAGTGTCACAGAATCACAGAATCAGTAAGGTTGGAAAAGACCATAGAGATCATCAAGTCCAACCTATCACCTGTTACCTAACCTAGCCAAACCTGTTACTTAACCTGTTACCTAACCTGTTGCCATCCTACTGCCAACACGCCATCCTACCTATAACACACTATCCTAATATCTAGGTCATGCCACCAAGTACGTCATCCAACCATTTCTTAAAGACCTCTAGGGACAGTGACTCCACCACCTCCTTGGGCAGCACATTCCACTGAGAGATCATCCTCTCTGTGAAAAAGTTCCTTCTAATGTCCAGTCTAAATCTCCCCTGACGCAGTTTAAGACTGTGTCCTCTTGTTCTATCACTTGTAGCCGGAGAGAAGGGACCGACACCCAGCTGGCTACACCTCCCTTTCAGGTAGTTGTAGAGAGCGACAAGAGAGCTCTCTACAACCATACCAAGACCCTAATTACTTTACAGGTGCTGAGGTTTCCAGTTGCACTCCATACCCAACATTTTTTAACTGAACGGGGCCTAGGATGTTCTGGCTATTAAATGGCCATGTAAAAGTGGCCATATAAAAGTGGCCACCTTTGACCCCTTGGCTAATTCTAGTTATTCCAGGTTTGAATTTAACTGAAAAAAATGAAAATAATACCCCTAATAAAAGGGAGATGCTAAGCACCCGAGAAATTCAGCAGTGTTAGCTGTGCTATCACTGTCAAAATTAATTTTTCTTAAGGGCCAAAGCCACTTTTTCCTGTACATCTGTGGAGGCTTTTTATCATATAAACAAAGATTCAGGAGGCTCTCAGAGAATGAGTTTCAGGAAGTTTTCTGCACTGGATATGTGCTGAAATACATGAAAAAGACGTAGAAGGTATGATAAATCTAACTAGTCCAAAAAGCCTGCTCTTAGGAAAACTCAGCTTATAATTTAAGTCTATTGATCCCAGTGACATTTTCTCTTGTGCGTGGTTTATGCCACTAGTTCCTCTTTCTTTGGGCAGATTGTTTAACAGCTGGGTTTACATGTGTCAGCTGAGTCTTGCCTTGGTAAAACCATAGATTTAGCTCTGTGCATTTTGTGTTTTCTCAAGCAAGTCTTGCAGTTTTCTTAAGCACAAGGCCATTCAGAGCTGCTGGGTGAGTCTGGGGTTTGAACCTGTTTTAAGCATGTGTGCAAAGAGTTTTCAGAGAATTCAATCTATTGCTTATGTCATCAGTTTGTCCAGTGTTGAGAGAAGCTATTGAAAGTTCATTTGATGAGAGGAGCACACCTCTGTTTTCCAGTGACTTCGTGCATGTCTTCATTATGTTTTCAGTCTGTTACAGCGTAGACAAAAACAATTCCAATTTTCACATGGGTTGGTTGATACAGGTTTGAGAAATTAAAATAACCCTGATGCAGTCACACTGTTTATAGTATTGCAAAAAAGGTATTGTGTTTAGAAAGACAACTCGATAGTTAATTGTTTGGATTTTTGAAACGGAAATCACACTAGGATTTCTTTAAACTGTGAAAGATATATAGAATCAAGTGGCTTTAATTTTTACAATGTATTATTCTTTGAAGTTGCTAATTTCATCTTACCTTGGGAAACATAACAAAAAAATATATTATTTTCTACCAAATAATTCCACGTGTCATTTCAGTGTCATGCTATAAATAAATCACAATTGAATCCTGATGAGTATACAACAAAAGTTTTAAAATACTTTTTCTCACCTACAAAAAAACTTTAGAATGACAGGAAACATTTCATTTTGTCAGCCTTGATTATATGAGATGCCTCTTCAAGCCAGGCATTCCTATAACCGGCAATTGAAGTGATTTTAAAATGCTTTCCAGTCATTTTGTACATTAGATCAGGATTTCTCAGTCTCAAATTCTATAAGGACAATCATGTTGGGAAGGATGGAGAGAGACTTTCAGTAACTGAAGAGTACTGGCTTCTTTTGTGAGTCAGTTATTTGAGTGATATTATCTTGTACCTGCTGATGTTTACATTGAATTCACTGGAGAAAAAAAAAAAAAGGATTTTGTGACCAATTTTCTGTCTTAAATTTATCCAAACCACATCATAGCAAGAAATAGTCAGTGGCTTCATTCAGTGGTACGCCTTGGCTTTCAAATACCTGGCTTCACTTTTAATTATAGCCATCAAAATTAATTTGAATTGTATTCAGGTGCTTTCTCAGGTGAAAATGGACTTTTCAGGAAATTTTAAGTATTATCAAGAGCTGAAACTTGATAGACACTGAACATGGACTGTCTTCATAGGGAGGGCAGGGCTGTGAGAGGTTCAGCCAGGCCGCTCAGTGGCGTTATGGTGTGGTGGATCTTCCACCTTGAGACCCTGTTATTGCTTAGCACTTGCTCTGTCACATAAACCACCAGTGGCCTTTGTTCTGCCAGCCCTGCACCCACTGTACAACCCACTGGATACCAGAGGGCTGGATTCCGGGTGGAAGCCACAGCTGGATGCGCAGGCACCATGTTACGGACTGGTTGCGACATATTAACTCATCCACCCCGAACTTGACAGGAGGTTGTAGTTTGGGGGGTGGGGAGGGGTCAACCTCTTCTCTCAGGGAGTTAAGTGACAGGACAAGAGGACATAGTCTCAAGCTGTGCCAGTGAAGGTTTAGGCTGGACATTGGGGGGAATTTCTTCACAGAAATAGTGATACATAATGCATTGGAATGGACTGCCCAGGAGCTGCAAAATTTTCTTGAGACGGGATGTTCTTTGATGTTTCATCTTTATATACTTTCAACTCCAATCAACAAGAAAGGAGATCTAATTTGTGAAAACAGGTAACACCTAACAAGCTCTAAGTGATGTCCAGATGTTAGAAAAACAAATTACTTGTTGATAGAATTGCTTTGTTAAGGCTTAGGGCTTGAGTGCATCAATGATCTTGGACCTAGGGGAGGTTCACAAAGCTTAGGGAGAAGGATGCCCACTGACAGTGGGCATATAGAACTCCCAAGATAAGGAAGAAACTCACAAAGCCACCTCAGCAACTGTGCTGGAATGAGCTCCAATTGGGTAAAAGGTAATTCTGACACGGGGAGATCATGACTACCAACTTACAGGCCACTGACCCAAGAAACCCAGTGACCCAAAAGAAGAGAAAGATTGAGCGTGTGAACTAATTAGCGTGAGAAACGAGAGAACCATCAACCAGTTGGAGACAGAATACTAATTAATAAGAGAACTACATAGCTTGTAGCCAATAAATTCTAATTCCTTTGTTGGCTAAAATGCATAAATACTAAAAGGCTTCATAGTTGGTGTGCTTGATTTGTGGAGAGCCACTGAGCACCTAGGCTTGCGCAGCTCTGAAAAATACTCAATGTCCCTATCCAGTGTGTTGTTTTGTTGTGCGTTGGGGAACAAATCCGATTTTTGCGGACAACACAGGCGAGGCGGTGGGGCCGCTGTCCTTGGATGTGTTTAAGGAAGGACTGGACGCGGCACTTAATGCTTTGGCCTAGTTGACATGGCGGTGTTGGGTCGGTGATCCCAGAGGTCTTTCGCGGGCTAGCTCATCCCGGGATCCCGCGGTTTTACAGACGGACCGAGGCACATCCAGCGATCCATAGGAGCCCGTTCCCCTCACACCGCCCGGCCCCGCCCCGCGCCTGCGCAGAGCGGCCGCAGCGCTGGCCCCTCCCGCC
>WEKX01001573.1:19441-29523 GCA_013390025.1 Pitta sordida | reverse complement strand
ATAGAGATTTAGAAATTTTATTGGAGTAGTGGAAATTTTGTAAATTTTTAGGGAGTTTTAGAAAGATTAGCTAACTTTAGAATCCTTCAGAGGGCCTGAGAACTAAGGCTGAATATTAAAGGTGAAAAGACCAGTTCTGTGCCCTCTGAAGGTAAACAAAATCGAAAATTAGTCAAAACAAGGGGAAAGGAATTAACAACATGGGAACCAATTGGTTGAGGGATCCATAGCAAGTGACATAATGCTGTAGAAATGAATATTCATTAGGCAATTTGCATACGGATGAGGCAAGGGGTTAAAAAGGGGGTGACAACTTGGGGGCGGTCTCTTTTGGTGCCTGGCAGTGGCAGGGGGACTGCTGGCTCTTTCCCCTGACTCTTAGGCCAAAAATAAAATTTTCTGTAGCGTGCAAACAATTGCCTTGAATCCTGACTGATTTTCTTCAAATCAGGCTCCAAGTACTAAAAGTGAGACAATAACATCCACGGCTTATAAAGCCATGACATCCATGGCTTATATTTGAGGTAAAGCCCTGGGTGTATCAGGCACCATCGGTGCAACAGACCTGAAAAAGAAAGACAAAGAACATTTGCACACATCTATATTTTTGCTACTGGTACCTTAAAGAGTATGAAAGAACAACTGCACCAAAAAACTAATTTACTTCTTAAGTTTAAAAGTATTAAATTATGAAGGACATCTTTGTCCTTTCTGAACATATCATTACCCCTTGTATGTTACAAAATACAATTTAAAATGAATTTTTGTCACTAAATTGAGCTCCTGCTGATATTCAAGCTAGTTTCTAAGAACACCATAAATATTTTTCTAAGAACACCATNTGAATGTTAGGAAGAGTTTTTTCCCAGAGAGAGTGATCGCTCATTGGAATGGACTGCCCAGGGAGGTGATGGAGTCACCGTCCTTGGTGGTGTTTAAGAGAAGATTGTATGAGGAGCTTAGTGACATGGTCTAGCTGGAGGGTGTAGGGCTGGATGGTCCTGTGGGCCTCTCCTGGCTTGGAGTGGCCTGTGCGACTGTGAGGGATCTAGGTTAATATTCACCACTCTGGGGTGTGTGTTCGCTTACTGTACTGGTGTTAGATGGTGAGTTGGACTAGATGATCCTTGTAGGTCCCTTCCAACTCATAGTATTCTGTAATTCTGTGATTCTGTGACAGATGTGAGGAATTAGGATGATGCTGCAACTTGCTATGAGACTACAATACAGCAAAAGATTTGCAAAAGAGTGGGGTATTTTATTCTTGGTTTACTTTGATATAACCCATTAAGTGGCCAGAAATAATTGTCTCCTGGTAATTATGTGATGAATTTAAATCAAATATTACTCATGGTACAGAATCACCCTGGATGGTGACAAATGATAACTACTTTTCCCTGGTAGATGGGTATAAAAATATAAGCCAGGTTGAGACCTGCACAGAAAATTAAGAAATGTTTCTGTATTTTTTCATGTAGTCAGGAAGTAGAACTGCTATTGCATTTTTGGAATAGCCCAACATATACTCAGATAAATGAAAGAATCTGTGAAAACTCAGATAAAATAAAATATACTGATTGTAAGCTGTTTCCTATGTCTTTTCCAATAACTCTGACATTGATGAGAGTGTCAACAGGGAAATTACAATTTCTCAACAAAATCAAATATGATTAGTTGAAAAAATGTTCTTAGGGAAACTATGCTGCATAACTTTCTTATGGGAGAACAAAAGAAAATAAACTAGGGGGGAGGGAAAAGGAAAAAAAAGGGATACTTAAAGCCTGAGAATATAATTTATTCAAGTCCAGACATGAATCATGGTGTTTAAAACCATTAGTATTCTTGAACCAAGTAAAATAAAAAGCTGCTATGATTCAGGTGCTGTACAAATAAAAGCCTTCTAGCTCAATTTATGACAAAGTCTGAGAGGGAAAGAGATCCTAGTTTATGCCAGCAAGATAAAAGTATAACTTTCTTAGAGAAAGATCTCCCTGGTATATCAAAATACTTCAAGGGACAATTAACTAATCCATTTTAATCATTTATTATACATTGCCAGGAAATTACTGCATTTTTTTCTTGACTGAAAGACAAAAAAAGATCACATCACATTCTCTGTGCTTCTTAGAGAGAACTTTTTAAAAAATGTATTGAATTGACACAATCAGCCATTGATGATACAATATCCGTCTCAAAACGCCGTATTTGGAAAAGCTCCCTGACAGAAAATCCATCGAGACGATAAACAGAACAGCCCCGATAGAGAATACAAAAAACTCTTATACCCATTAAAATAGGTGTATGATTTGTGAATAGAGCATGAACAACCAGACAAAATTCTAGAGGTGTGCAGCTTACAGTCCTGCTCAGGTACTGATCAAGGTTTGGAAAAGTATCCTTCTGCCACAGCACATTGCATTAGTAACCTCAAGCTCTGCATATAGAGGGAAGGGCAGATTTACAGACTGTCTTGCAGCAATCCTCAACTCATGATTCAAACACAGTCTTGGGGGCTTCCCATCCTCTCTGCAGTGTGAAGAGCATTGGTATAGTTACAGGTCACATCTTCCCTCTATCAAAACAAGGAGAAGTAAGTAAGTAAGAAAGAGTACCTCTTCTCACTGATCCTCTCCAATTTTCTTCCACATGTGCCACATGAATTCTAATGTTTGCGGCAAAACATGAAAAACAGTGAAAATTCAGTCTTAATTATTAACTCCACAAACAGGGGATACTAAATGTATTAGGACTTAGTCTGCAGCAGCCCTTATCTGAGATGCTTAGTTTCCAAAGTCCATCATCTAACTATAAAAAATTTGGTGAAAAACAAGTCGAGATTAATAACTCATTTAATGGAATTATAAATATTTCCTAAAATCTTATCCAGATAACAGTTGACCATATTGCCAAAAAGAGCCTTGTAACTGGAAAAGTAATAAATGAATAGATAAGTCTATTGGTTGGTTTGCCTCTTACTTAGAAGAAGACAATATTTTTTGCGTCAGGTTAAAGAAAATTAAATAAGGCTTTTGGGCACTGTAGTGAAAGAGTAAATTAGAAAGAGTAGCAGAAAAAAACAACAACAAAACAAACAAATAAACAAAACAACTCCTAAAACCCCACCACACCCCAAACAAAATGAAAAACAAACAAACAAAAAACCACCACAGCATACCAGCAACCAAACCCTGATTATCTCTTTGACCATGAGAATCAATTTAATGAATGTTGGGGTTGAAATTTTTAATGGATTATTGTCAATGATTACGCCATTCAGATCCTCACTCAAGTTTCTCTTAGGCAAGAAAAGACAGTCATCTCTGTTTTAGGGACAGGGAACAGGTGCAAAAACCATCTTTAATGAGTCCTGGCTAAAGTCCAACTCCACGATCAGAACAATCCAAACTCAAAAACTTGTCTAATGTCCTCCCAGTTGTCCTGGAAACATGACGACAGAGACTGAAGCAGAATTGCAATGGAATTGAGTTTGAGGGGGTTTTCTCTATGCTCTCATACATATTATAGTACCATTTTTCAAATAGCACGTATTCTGCAACATAGGAATAGTCAGAGAGATCTAACATCAGCAGTACAGTGCAAGTAAAAGGTATACATATGAAATGATCTAAGGTTTCATTACCTCTGCATGGCATTGCAGACTTAATCTGTTATCTTCAGACTCTATTGTGGTTATTTTTCACCCGTGACAGTGTTTCATTTCCACTAGTGTCAGGAAGAGAGAAATAAAAAAAAAAAAGCCAACTGCCTTTTTTTTTCCACAAGAGTGTTATATTTTCCCTTGATTTTTCAAGTCACATTATAACAGTATCACAGTATTAGCAAGGTTGGAAGAGACCTTGGAGACCATCAAGTCCAACCTGTAACCTAACACCAACCCATTGTCTAAACCATGGCACTACCCACAGGACCATCCAGTCCAACCCCCCACCTACTAGACCATGTCACTGAGCTCCTCATCGAGTCTTCTCTTAAGCACCTCCAGGGATAGCATCTCCACCACCTCCCTGGGCAGACCATTCCAATGAGCAATCAGTCTCTGTGAAAAACCTCTTCCTAAACTTCCCCTGGCATAGCTTAGTCTTATGCTACTTTCTCATTTTGAGTTTTTGCTTTCATGTGAAAACTACTTGTACCTTCTTTCTTTTTGAAGGTTTTTTGAAAATTGATTTTTTAGATTTTAATTAGAAATTCATCAAGAATATTTTTCTCTTATTTTCTGAAGTTGAAAAGCGAGTTTCAGGCAGCAATTAGATCCATTTTCCTAAAACCTCCACAGTTTTTACAATCAATAAAAGAAACAAGTATTGACAATATAAAATATGAAGAAATATGGTTGCTTTAACTGCCAGCAATTGTATCAAAATGACAAGACAAAGAAGAAAAAAAATTGCATTTTCAAACAGCACTTCTGAGATGAAGCATATTTATATCCTCAGAACCCCAAATCTCCATGTATTCTCAAAACAACAACAAAAAAAGAGTTCATAAATTCTCCATTAAATTTCTGCAGAAGTCACAGGATGTTCAAGACTTTATTTCTGATCAATTTTTCAAACTCAAACTGCAGATATACCCTGAATCTGTGACAGATCTTCTTCCAAATTGGAAGATTCTAAGCAGAAATCCAGGAGTTACAACTGTGGGAACCATTATCAGCCAGTTCCTGCACCAACTGAACCACAGGCAGAGAAGGTACCAGATTTCAATGTCTGAAATCATTAGTTTTAAGAATTCCTTCATGACCTCGCCCATTTGCGAAGTGATTTTTCCGCAATTATGATTCAGCCGTCTGCGAACTAAGCTGTGGAATCTATGCGCCATTGACTCTGCTCAGTCAAGAGGCGGTGCCGCGATGCCTGTGAGGCAGGACTCACCCAGCCCTGTGGGGAGGGGGTCGCAATGACGGCATCGTGCCCCCAGTCCATGGACCAGGGGGAGACTAGCCCCACGAAAGTGAGGCAAGCTGTGTACTGG
Organism: Pitta sordida; assembly: GCA_013390025.1. Classification (NCBI taxonomy): domain Eukaryota; kingdom Metazoa; phylum Chordata; class Aves; order Passeriformes; family Pittidae; genus Pitta; species Pitta sordida. Next base: position 24,528 of record WEKX01001573.1, on the reverse strand, counting down.
AAGGGCTGCAGCACCGCAGCAGCAAGGGGGTCGGACCCCCCCACCGGTGCGCGCTGGACCCCACCGCCGCGGGGCTGCCACCCTCCCAGCACACAACACGCTGAATCATAATTGTCGGCACGTGCGATTTATGGTAGCTCGCAGTGGTGTTTAGAGCCCTGCCCTGCTCCTGTGTGCTCCGCTGAGACCCCAGCACAGCACCACCAAGAGACGGGTGTTGCAAAGTTAAGGTTTTTCCAGGCTCCCCTTCCCCACCCCAGAGGCGGACGAGTGCATGCGGACAGGGCGAGCACTAGGGCCGGGCCAGGGGGCTGGGGGGGCAGCTGCGCGGAGTTTGCACTGGGAGAACACACACTGTGGCAGCAGCCACTCTGAAACAGTTCCCTTTGCTCACTTGTGCTGAGAGAGACAAGGGATAGGAGCAGAGAATTGTCCGCAGCCCTGCAGAGTTCCGGGCTGTGGAGCAATGGATGTGACCTGCATGCGTATTAACGACCTGCAGTTCTTTGCGAGGTTAGGCTTTCTCGACGGCATTGGCCTGTCCCTTTCCTCGTGATGGAGGAGGTATAACTGTATATACATGCTGTATGAGAAGGAAAAAATTTCATCTCTTCTTTCCCAAATTATAGTTTTGTCACCAGTACTACACTGTTTTACTGTGATAGTTAACAGGCTGAGGAGGGACACATCAGTGCCGTGAAAAATAGATATACGAGCTTATTCAACTTAGTCACCATTTGACTGTTCAAGCGAGTTATCCAAGCATAAAGGACAAAGATGGAAAAAGACAGGCAAGCTTTGCCCAAGGGGGGAAGATAAGATCCTTGAAACAATTTTTAGGGCTTTGTGTGTGTAAATAAAATAGAGATTGGAGTATACCACTAACATATCTTCTGTTTAAGTTCTCAAAACTCTGTATCTCAAGAAGCAAAACAGAAGATGCTTCTGGCTACAGCTAGTAAACTTTCAACTATGCAAGGGGGTTATTTTCATAGATAATAGCCTTAAAATCTGAAGGTACAGATAGAGGGCAATAGTTCGCAGTTCTGCTCCATTATGGAATCACTTAAAATAAATGCCAGAAGTCTTGAAAAGCTTTGCTGTCAATAGAATATCTGCATATGAAACTGAAATACTGTTTTGAAAACTCTGAGAGGAATTGTGGTCCAATTGGATCAATAATTTGGAGCCCAGGACCGAACCATTGTGTCCACACAACAGAAATAATTGCAATCACTGCTAAATAAAGCAACCTATCTCAACACAGCTGAGATCAGGCTAATGATTCACTTTGTTTTAAATATGAATTATTGAAAGAAGGAATCAGAAAGTTCAGAGATGAAATCATCTTCAAAACAAATTAATCTATTTCAAAAGTTTTGGAAGGAAATAAAAACCCCCTCAACTTGTACAGTACTGAGGGGGGAAAAAATCTACAGAAAAAACCTCCAAACTTTCAAGCTCAAAGTTAATCTGATGATATATCTGAATACTGATAACTTGGGCACAGCTCCATCTCCAGAGAGAGATATGCGTACTATGATTATCTCTCTGGTAGCTGTCAAACAAAGAGAAGTCATTTCGTCTACAGTTAAACAACAGATGGAACAGTCCCTCAGCCAAGGTAAGTAGCATCACTCCAGTGCTTTTAAATGGAACCTCACTGTGACTTGCACCAGTTGAAGTTCTGTTCCAGATCTCTATTCAAAGGCAAGGGTTAATCTCATCTGTAGTATAAATTGAGATTACCACAGAAGCAGCTACAGAAGAAACTATGTCTTTAAGACATATCCTTTGTTTGTGGTGTCATTATGGAATAATACCCTTGTCAGTTAGGCTTTCCACTTGCTTCAGAGGACAACTAGCTTGTGAAGTTTCTTCACTTAATAAATTCATGAGCTGCAAGTGTCCTGCCAAAACATCAAGTTCTGGGAATAGAAGGAGTCTCATCTTACTTTATTTTGCATATTGCATCTGATCGGTTGCCTGAATGGCTTTGTCCTGGTTTAGGATTTTTGCTGCTCTGGCAGCCAGGGGGTTAACAGCTCAGCTCTTGCTTGGGCCTCAGTCGTTGCCATGGCATTCAAGGTTATAGAGATAGAGATGTCTCTGTGAATAAACATATTTGGAAGAGAAAAAAACTTAGTAGGAAAATGTAGAGTGCTGGGTCAGGACGTGTGTAAGAAGCTGGAAATTATGAAGGCCCCCCAGGTCTACTAGAGAGGGGGTAGGAATGTTCTTCCAGGCATCCTGCTGCTGCTCGTGAATTGGACGGACCATGGTGTAAGCCTATGGAATAGAGAGAGAAGAACNGGCATCCAGCCAGGGTCAAACCACAACAGGTTTTTACAACATCTACTAAAAGGAATGGAAATTTTTGGACAGAACTCATCAGCTGTAAGGCAATTGCTTAAAATCAGTGAGATCATCCAAGCGCCCTGAAAATACAGGCTTCCTTCCACAGAGTAAAAAGACATACAAACAACTTGCACTTATTCTGATACCTATTCTACAGTTGTTTACATATAGGGGAGGTAAGTTCCAGACATTGTACCTGACACTTTTTTAGCTATAACAGTGAAACTTAGTGGTAGAGCAGTCTGGTCACAATTTTGCTATATCACAATTCACATGCTTCCCGTAATATTATACACAGTCGGCCCTTTTACACTTTACGCTCCCCATATTGTGGCTTCAGATCTTAGTGGCTTGATACTTTAGCGATGAAGGAGGTCCCTTTTCCCAACTGTGTATGGACAACCCGCGGGGTGAGGGCAGCAGCAGCGGCAACGTGGGCGGCGGTGGTGGCACGGGCAGCAGGGGTGGCATGGGTGGCGGCAGCGGAGGTGGCAGCGGTGGCACAGGCAGCGGTGGCAGCGCATGCAGCAGTGGCGCAGCCACCATTCAACATGAAAGTCAAGCTTCATTGACCCTGATTAAGACCGTGGGTCTGTGATATAGGACACCAGACTGTATAAACTATGGATACAAAATTATGAGAAATATGGTTTCTAAAATTTATATGATCGTTTGAGATTATCTGATCACCAAAATCAAAATAAATGGTCTTACAAGAAGAGATTAAAATATTGCATACACATTTACATGCAAGAAATAACATCTTAGAAAATAAAGAGAAATAGAAACATGTTCCACACCTACTAACCTTCATTCCAAAAGTCCCATAAAGGTAATAACTTCTGTTACGTTGGTGCAAGACTGTGGTGTTTTGGCTAGAACATAATGTGTAATGAAATTATGTTTTGTTCTCTCATGTGATTTAATCTTGAAATCCTCTCAATCCACTAATATCCATAATGAAATTTATTTCATTTTGAACATACATTTGCCAAGCGGTTCAGAAATACTGGTGTTTAAGATATGTGGGTTGAAATTGTGATTCATGGACATTTCAAATGAAAAATGTCTATTAGATGAACCATTCCTGCCAGTAAAGCCTTGTTCCCCAAAGAATGCTTCCTGTTCTTTTGTCCATTCTAATCTCAAAGTCTGTCTGTGTATATAAGTTATGCTATTATGAGCAAGGGTGTAGTTAAAATGTGTGCTGTGTTTTAGATCCATAAGTTTTAACCAAAAAGCTCTGTTTCTTACTCAGTGTGAGGGGGAAAAGAAAGGAAAAGAAAGGACTTCTTTAGCTTACTCTGATTCTGGAAGGTGCCACCCAAAAGACCACTTGACAAAGAACCCGCAATAAATGGTATGTAGTTGTCTGAAGCAACCACAGTGGCTAAGCAAAGATGGACATACATGCCTCACGAACTTATTATAAATGCATCTACAGCAAGTTGGTTCAAGACCACCTTTGAAGTCCAGTCAGAAAGCTTTATAAACACTCAGGTGATGAAACTCATCCTCAGACCCATACTGCTGCAGGTACTTGACCATTAGTCGAGTGTTCATTCAAGTCACTGTGTATAAAAGGCAATGACTCCAACATAAATGCAGCTAAAGGAATAGAACACATGACAGAAAAATGGCACTGAAAGGGAAACAAGATCATTAAAAAAACGTGGTGGCCAGAACAAAATGTTTTTAAAATATCTGTTCAGAGCAGCTCATTCTTTTGAGGTGGTTTATAAGGCTCATGCAGTAAACAGACACTTTGCAGTACACCAGAACTTTGACTGGTTTCTATTGATACAGTATTAGATCAAGAAATGCTTGGAAGGAGAAAGAAAGAGCTTTCATTTTATGTAGTAAGCTAAATGTAACTCTCCCAGTTTTGATGGATAATCCTTCCTTCTTAAATGGTTCCTGTTACTGACATGCCAGAGAAATGGGCAGATTCTAATGGTATGAGATTTAACAAGACAAAGTGCCAGGTGCTTCACTTTGGACATAACAAACCCATGCATCGCTATCAACTGGGGGATGAGTGGCTGGGGAGTGGTGAAGTGGAGAGGGATTTAGTAATAATGATGGATAGGAAACTTAATATGAACCAGCAGTGTGCCCAGGTGGCTAAGAAGGCCAATGGCATCCTGGCCTGTATTAGGAACAGTATGGTCAGTTGCACTAGGGAAGTTATCCTTCTCTTGCACTCAGCACTGGTTAGACCACATCTTGACTACTGTGTCCAGTTCTGGTCTCCCCAGTTTAAAAAGGTGTCCTAGTTTGGGGCTTTTTTGCTGCTCTGGCAGCGAGGGGGTTAACAGCTCAACTCTCGGCTCAGTCGCTGCCATGGCATTCACGGTTACAGAGACAGAGATGTCTCTGTGAATAAATATATTTGGGAGAGAAGAAAAAAATGTTTAGCAGTAAGACGCAGTGGGCCAGAACAGAACTCGTGTGGAGAAGCTGAAAACGATGAAAGTCCACCCAGGCCCACGAGTGAAGGGGTAGAGATATTCTTCCAGGCATCCCGCTGCTGCTTGTGAATTGGACCGACCACGGTGTAAAGCTATGGACTAGAGAGAGAGAGGAACCAGTGATGAGGAATCCATCTAAGCCACGAATGAAGATGGAGAGAGATCAAACTGGAAAAAAAACCTGCAGATGTTCTTTTGGAGCCCAGAAACACAAGCCTGGAGCTAAGTTGAGAGCTCAGCAGAGATCCTTTGGACAGA
>WEKX01001573.1:7109-19378 GCA_013390025.1 Pitta sordida | reverse complement strand
CTTCTCTCGGGCTGATGACACCAGAATAAGAGGACATAGCCTCAAACTACGCCAGGGGAGGTTTAGACTGGATGTTAGGAAGAGGTTCTTCACAGAGAGAGTGATCTCTGTCACTGGAATGGTCAGCCCAGGGGGTTGGTGGAGTCACCATCTCTGGAGGTGTTTAAGAGAAGACTCGATGAGGAGCTCAGTGACATGGTCTAGACGGTGGGAGGGTTGGATGGATGGAGCGTGGTGCCCATGGTTCCACACTTGAGGGTCTGGGAGTTGGACTAGATGATCTTGTGGGTCCCTTCCATCTTGGAATAACCTGTGAAACCTGTGAAACTTTGGTATCCAATTAATAAGCAATGCTTAAATTGCACTATCTTTCCACAAAATACAATCATACAGTTACTGTTAGTGCAACTTATCCTATCCTGATTTTACAAACCAAAACCTCTGAAACAGAGGAACATAATCATAACCCAGCATCCAGGCTCAACATACTGTTGCCAGAACCAAGGTTTTGATATAATGAAAATCATATCCGGCTTTTAGGAAAGGATTCACAGGTGTCAATACAAAATACTAAATTTGAAGACTTCCTCAAATCCTGCTTACTCTACCTAAAGACAGGAAAGGCAGGTTCAGAGCTGCAAATATATGACTAAACAAAGACATCTGAAGAAAATACTCAGATACAGGAGAAGAAATTTTTATACTCAGATACAGGAGAAGTAATTTTTATAAAGGTAAAAGAGGACACAGCAAGTTGGGAGAAAAAAAATATTTAGAGCATATCTCCTTAGAAGGTAGGAGGTCTAGACTTTAAGCCTTCCTGAATCTAAAGAATTTAAACTCATATTTCAGTCTTTTAATGTTTTCTTAATTACCAAACTAACAATGAAACAAAAGAGAAAAAGGACATAGAGGAAGAAGACCCATCAGAGCACGGAGCAGGTAAAAAAATGTTAGGAAAAAAGTCTGTAGTATTGAGAGGGAAGAGGTGAGGGCTCTGGTACACAAATGAGCAACAGACAGTATAAATAGCATCTGTTACGAAAGGTCACCTCAGAGAGTCATGGAGAAGTACAACCAGAAGTAGGTTTAACAAAGCAAGTCCTGTGATTAAACAGTCCCTACCAAGAAAACCTCCCACCCTGCACTACTGCACTACTGTCTTTAGGTAAAATGGATGAACATTTTTTTTGTGGAAGCAGAAAACAAAACCAAGAGTTCTGCTTTCAAACCACAGGCTTTGCTGTCATGTGTCTCGTCCGAATATACGTGCAATTTCACAGATTCACAGATTCACACAGATTCACAGCATATTATGAGTTGGAAGGGACCCACAAGGATCATCTAGTCCAACTCACCATCTAACACCTGTACAGAGACGGAACGCACATCCCAGAATGGTAAACACAAACGTTGTTCCCTCACAGGTTAACAGGCCACCCTGAGCTGGAAGGGACCTACAGGATATCCAGCCCTACACCCCCCAGCTAGATCATGTCACTAAGCTCCTCATCGAGTCTTCTCTTAAACACCTCCAGGGACGGTGACTCCACCACCTCCCTGGGCAGTCCATTCCAATGTGCAATCACTCTGTGAAAAACCGCTTCCTAACATTAAGTTTAAACCTCCCCTGGCACAGCTTGAGGCCGTGCCTTCTCGTTCTGGTGTCATCAGCCTGAAGGAAGAGGTCCACACCCACCTGGCAGCAACCTCCCCGCAGGCAGTTGTAAACAGCAATGAGGTCGCCTCTGAGCCTTCTCTTCCCCAGGCTAAACAACCCCAGTTCCCGTAGTCGCTCCCCATAGGGCTTGTCCTCCGGTCCCTTCACCATCCTTGTCGCCCTTCTCTGGACCCTCTCAAGCAGCTCAACATCCCTCTTAAACTGGGGAGGCCGGAACTGCACACAGTACTCAAGATGTGATCTGACCAGCGCTGAGTCCAGGGGAAGGACAACCTCCCTGGACCGACTGACCACACTGTTCCTGATGCAGGCCAGGATACCATTTGCCTTCTTAGCCACCTCAATTACTTTTCTGCACAACAACACAGCTTCCACTATAGAAAAAGCAGTTATATACTCCTATCCCAGAGAAGACCACAGTAAGAGGTAGTAAATTTTAAATGCCACATACTGAAATGAGCCTACAAAGGAAGGAAGCAAGTAATCCAGTGACATAAAAAAACCCTTCTAGTCTCACTAGTGTGATTCTAAGGTACTTGGTTATGCATGAACTGAAGACACTCATGTCACAGGGAAGGGCCTTTTGTTCTATTGCGAAACTTTTCTCCTTTTTATTGGAACGGACAATAGCTATCTGTTCTTATCTCACTTTCCCTACCCTGAAAAGAATGTGGCCAGGGGAGGGTCTTTCTCCTTTTCACCTGACAAACAGTGGAGGATCCAGTGTCTTATCTTCCCTCCCCTGAAAGGAATGTGACCAGGGGAAGGGTTTTTCTCCTTTTTACCTGACAAACAATTCAGGATTCTGGGTCTTATCTCCCCTCCCTGGCAAGCTATGTGACTAGGGGAGGGGCCTGAGGGTCAGGGCAGGCTGAGTGACAGCCAATGGCATGTGAAGATGTGCCCACAAGGCATGTGACATGGGAGGGGTCTGAGGCCCTATAACTACAGCTCCTGGGCCTCAGGAGAGGAAGTTCATGGACCTTCTGGACTGAGGACACGTTTGTTTTCACCTCTAATCTTTATCGCTGCCATTTTGCCCAGGACAACGTGGACCTTTGACTCCTCATCTCAGCACAGCTTTGCCCCTGCTGACTACTGGATCTCCCTGCAGCCCCTTGGGCATGTCAGAAAAGGATCACTGGTTGTTACTCCACTGGTTTGCCTACCCTGAACGCTCTTCCCCTGCCTCTGGGATCCTGGAGGTTCCCTGTTTTTTCCCTTGAACTAGGCACCGCCCCTTGTGCTTGTTTATTTCCCATTTGTCTAGAGTTTTCACTGTTCCATTGTTTTTTGATACTGTTATTGTTCAAACATATATATAGATATATCTTTTTTATATGAATTTTTTTCCTTCCTCCCAGTAAAGTTCTTGTTTCTCTCCATATTTATGTATTATTCAAGTATTTGTAAATTTAATTCATGCTTCATCTTAATTGACCCAAGACAACTCAAAACAGTCCCTATTAGAGAATAAAGGGGAGAGCAAGGGAAAGGAAATTTGTAAGGGACAACGTTTCACTTTTTAATAATAAAAACGATGCATGGACCATTTCCTCCCCCTTCTCAAAGCTGGAACCATGTTCAAGAGATAGATAATCAGACTTCCTTTTTTGAAACTTGTAAAATATATACATACACTTCGCTAAAACTGCCACATTTTGTGCTGAACATAATGCCAGGCACTCAGAATACACCTAGTAGACCAGGATCTTTACATACATAGCTGATAACGTAATTTCTAAATAATCTCAAAATAAACCTACTTGTATTCTCAGTCCATCTGAGGACAATGGTGCCTTTGAACACATTTAAGTGATCTTTTTTTATATTTTCTTTCATAGACAAAGCTGGCATCTACATCTCTCAGGCACCTAAGGAGGCTAAGATTTCATATAGCATTTCCCTGAACAAAGATGCCTAAATTAGGCTTCAGTTACACTTTAGGGTCCTAAGTGCTTTTTTGGATGTCAACCAGACCGAGAAACTTGTCCAAGGTCATCTAGGAAGTCTATGGCAGAAAAGAAAACTTATCTGGGGTCTCTGAGGTCTAGGACTAGCACCCACAGCACCTCAACATCTTTAATTTTCTGCTGTTCCTATCAAACCAAAAATTATACAAAAAATCAGAAAACTTAATGACAGAAATGAACATGTTGTAGGATCAACTAAATTCATCTGCAAGATTCTGAAACATGATCTATACTTACTTTTATCCATTTATTGCTTTCTTACCCTCTGCATATATGCAGAAATGTCAAATCCATCTATTTATAAAAAATGGAAACAGTCAAGTGTTCTCTAATGTACCTCTTTCAAGAACAAAAAATATATGCTGACCAGCTCATAACTCTCTTGGCAAGGATTCACATACCTGTTAGGATTTTAATTTATCAAAGACAGATATATTTATATTTCTTTCTATGTTTGCAGGGTCATAAAATAGGAAAGGATGTTAAAACAACATTACTGCTTTAAGACCAGCCAGGAACCTCAGAATTACGCAGTCCTTAGTTCACCCATGCTATGCGCAGCTCTCATATATGCATAGAACAGCGAACTAACAGAGCTGATAAGAGGCAAAAACTGAGACCAGTTAAGTTCACAGGACTCTGTAAAGTCATGCTGAAATCAACAAACCTCTAGTAAATGCTAGAAGAAAAGCTTGAATTTTGCCTACCATTGTCCAGATGACATGGTGTTCAGATTTAGCATGTTTGATTTTTCTTTGATTAATGAAGGAGATTATAACAGACTTGTTCATTTAAATTTTAAATGTTCTTCATGCAAAATAACAGCTCCCAAGTATCCAGGGAGCCTACAGGTACTCCCACTGAGTCCCTGTCATTTTCTGCAGACCTAGTGCAATTTCATAGACTTGTTTCTTTCAGAGCCATTACACACATAAGTGATACATCCCCATTATCGGCAGATCATTGAAGTGATAGCAATGGCTCCACAGGATGTAGGCTGTATATCAGCCTGTAACAGAGTGTGTTTAATTGACTAGGTATAAATTCCAAAGGAAATGTTGGAAGGACCCTGACTGAACCAGTACCTAACAGCATCACCACTCTGCAGTCATAGTAGGAGATTAGGTATGTTATGGCCCTCAGTCCACAGCAGAACTGAGGTTAAGAGGAGCTGCACACTTGGAATGTACAGCCTCAGTCTGAGTATTTATTTTTTAAATTAATCTCAATACATACACTTCCATCCTTAACAATGAATATTACATTCTACACCTAGTCTTCCTAACTGAACATTTCACCAAAAAGAGTTGTGCATCCAAAGGGTATTTTATTTGAGGACATTCCACCTCATACTATCAATATAACCACAATCATTGCCTCTAAATTTATTCCAAAATCAGATCAATTCATTAACAAATTTTCATGCTGTGTTCTGCTGTCAACTAATAATTATCCATGTTCTTACTGATACTTCACAATTCCACTCATACAGTCCAGCCCCTCAATCACCACTCCATTATAGAGGTTTGATATATCATGGCTGGTGTGAATACAAGCAAGTTCACAAGTTCACAGGTCATTCTGAGTTGGAAGGGACCCACAGAACCATCTAGTCCAACTCCCAAGTGAACACCCACCCAGGGATCAGGCCCACAAGCGTGGAACCATGGGTACTATGCTCCTTCCATCCAAGCCTCCCACCATCTAGACCATGTCACTGAGTTCCTTATTGAGTCTTCTCTTAAACCCCTCCAGGGATGGCAACTCCACCACCTCCCTGGGCAGACCATTCCACTGAGAGAATAAGACCATTCCACCACTCTCTCTGTGAAAAAACTCTCTGTCATGGTTTGAGGTTTTTTTTCCCCTCTAGCAGTGAGGGGGTTAATAACTTCTGCCTGGGCCCTGTCACTGCCATGGAGACTAAGGTCATGAGCAGAAGGAGATAGAGACATCTCTGTGAACNAGAAATACCAACTTGCCTGCCTTATCCCCCACCCTGTTCTCCCTTTGCTTCCTGGTCGAAAAAGGGAATATGAGATCTATTGTAAGAGAAGAAGGGGTGGGGGCAAAAGGTTGCCTTTAAAATGATGCTTCTCACATTAAGCTCTGATCTTGTTAGTTAATAAATAAATCCTTTATATTCTTCACTTGTAGTTTGTCTTGCTTTTCCTGTGACAAATTATTTTTCCAAATTTTTTTTCCTCCAGGAGAGGCTGTGGGTGAATCTCTGACATCCAGCCAGGGTCAAACCATGACACTCTTCCTGACATCCAGTCTAAACCTCCCTTGGCATAGTTTAAGGCTATGTCCTCTTGTTCTGGTGTTATCAGCCTGAGAGAAGTAAATTTTGTGAAGAAAACAACATTATTAATGGCAGAAGAAAAGGATCAAAATAAGTGGGGTAGAATCATTTAAGTTGGAAAGGACCTCTAAGATCACCAAGTCCAAAAGTCAGTGAAGCACTATCAAACCCACCACTAAACAATGTCTTCAAGTGCTACAGAAAAATATTTTAGTTGTAGCAAACAAGACTGCAAAATGTTAGCATAGTTCTAAACTGTTATAAGTGAAGAGGCATTAGTCCCATTTTTATGGCGTACTTAATTTCCATTTTTTAAATAGGAGTCGATCATTGTTCCATGTAATAAGTTCCTGAATCATCCAGATATATTTTTCCAATACTAATTAGTTGGATGTTTTGACTGAATCTTCCAGACAAAATAAAACCATTTGTTACAAATAAACAGATTACACATTGTAATATGATCTTCATAGTTTTTTAATTAGAAGATTTATTAAAAAAACAATTATTAACTGACAAAACCTGAATCTGATAAACAACACAGAACATAGTGTGAACAAAACTTAGGCCCAGTCTGAAACTTCTTTATTTCCATGCGCGTCTTCTACATTCAGTTACTTATAACTTTACAAGTTTCCTTTTTAACATAGAGTTAGCCTACTTCCTGGAAAGACTGCAAAACCTCTACAGTAATTCTTGACAATGACAATGAAAACTATACACTTTTTTCTAATAAACGTGTTTCAGCAATATTTGACTGGCTGAACAACTTGAACACTATTTTTGTTGTAGCAAGAAATCAGATGCTGTGCCAAAACTAGAAGAAAGGAGCACTAATGAGATACTTCAATCTGCTTCACAAGGCATTGTCTACAATGTATCATGCCTGAAATGTTTCTACACCAATGCAAGCAGCATGAGGAACAAGCAAGAGGAGCTCTAAGCTTTGGCCTAGTCCTAGAGATTTGACAGCATGGGCATAAGTGAAACACAGAGGAGTGACTTCTGTGACTGGAATGTGCTGTTAGATGGTTACAGTCTGTTCAGGAAAGATAGGCAGGGCAGGAGAGTTGGAGGGATGGCACTGTATGTAACAGAGGGGTTAGAATGCATGGAGCTCACAGTTGAAAATGGCGCAGTCGATAACCTCTGGGTAAGGATCAGGGGACAAACAAATAATGTGGATGTCATTGTGCTAATCTGCCACAGACCTCCTGACCAGGATGATGATGCTAGCAAATTATTCTTTGAGGAGCTAAGAGATGTTTCAGAGTCAGTTGCCCTTGTCCTTATGAGGGACTTCAACTTGCCAGAAATTAACAGGCTGGTTCAAACTAGGCCACAAAATTCCTAAAAAATCTGGATGAAAACATTATGGAACATGTCCTAAGGGAGCCAACTTGGAAAGATGCCTTCCTGATCTGCTTCTTGTCAACAGAGTGAATCTCTTCAGAAAAGTAGAGATTGGTAGCTATTTTAGCCATAGTGACCACAAAGTGATCAAATTTTAAATCTCTGTTGACAGGAGGAAAAATGCCAGCCAAATATCAACTCTGGGCATGAGGACAGCAGACTTCAGGTTGCTCAGGGAGTTAGAAAGAAATGACTCTTGGGAAAATGTTTTTACAGGTCCTTGGATTGATCAGTGATGGTTATTTTTCAAATATCACCTCCTAAGGGCACAAAAGCAGCAATTCCTAAATGTCAGAAGTCAAGCACATGAGGCAGAAGGCTGGCTCAGTTCAGCAAAGACCTCCTCTTGGAAATAAGGCATAAAAAGAAGGTGTATGCCCAGAGGAAGTAAGGCCGAATGACATGGTAGGAATTCAGAGATGCTGCTTGCCACTGTAGGGAGAAAAATTGTGGCCAAAGCTCAACTGGAGTTGAAACTGGACAGAAACTGTGGGCAACAATAAAGAGAGAATTTTCAAATATCTTAGTGGCAATAAACATAGTAAAAACATCATCAACACATCATAAGATGAGGATGGTTTCTTCACAAACAAGTACAGAGACAAGGTAGAGGTGTTTAATGCTTACTTTTCAACAAGGATAACAGACCAAAGGGTTTTCAGAGCCTTGAGTTGAAGAACCATGACTGTGAGAATGATCAACTCCCAGTTGAACATGAAATTGAGCAGGATCCTCAAAGATCTGGCTGATGTCATCACAAAACCTTTCTCAATGATTTTTGAATGGCCTTGGGAATCCACAGAGGTTTCAGATTACTGGGATCTGGCTAACATTGTCCCTGTTTTCAACAAGGGCGAGAGGCAGGAACTCAGAACTACAACTCTGTCAGTATCAATTCAGTGCCTGGTAAAGTTACAGGATTATTCTGGGAAGTATTGAAAAACACCTAAAAAGACAACACAGTCATTGGTCACAGCCAGCACAGCTTCATGAGAGGAAAGTCCTGCTTATCCTATTTGATTTCCAAGGTAATGCACCTAGGTGATCAATGGGAAGCCAGTTGATACAATTTTTTTTTATTTTAGTAAAATTTTCCGTACTATCTCTGGATATAGGATCCTTCTGGACAAAATATCCGACACATAGTTAGATAAACACATCATGCAGTAGGTGACCAATTGACCCACAGGTTGAGCACAGAGGGTAACACTGAATGGGGTAGCACCAGACTGGTGACTTGGCACCAGTGTGTTTCCCAGGGCTCCATCTTAGGCCCTGTGCTCTTCAACATCTTCATAAATTACTTGGACACAGGACTGGAAGGGATACTATATTGCAGATGACACAGAACTTGGGGGGAGCTTGAAGGCAGAGAGACCCTGCAGAGAGACCTTGACAGATTGTAGGACTGGGCAACTATCAACCATAGGAGACTCAATAAGGGCAAGTGTTGGACTCTATCTGGAACAGGGTAACCCTGCATGTTTGTACAGATTGAAGAGTATGATACTGGAAAGCCACAAAAGGGACCTGGGTGTCTGGTCAATGGAAAGCTGATTATGAGTCAGCAGTGCCCAGGAAACCAGGAGGGCCAACTTTGTCCTGGGGGCATGAGGCAAAACATCACCAGCGGGTCAAGGGAGGTGATTGTCCCACTCTGCTCTGCACTGGTGTGTTCTCACCTTGAATATTTTGGTCGATTGGGACACTGCAATAAAAGAAAGATATTAAGATATTAGATGTGTCTAAAGGAGAGTAACAAAGATGGTGTCATTAAGCAGACAGATCAGAAAGAAATAAAAGGAAATAGAAGTGATTTGTGTACATTTGCTATACCATATCCTTTATATTAATGTTACAATTCCCTTACATTATTTTTCTTACAGTAAATCAATTTCTAGTGCTGTGAAGAAAAAAAAACACATATGCAATTAAAAGCTTAGTAGGAACTTAAGCTGGCCACTTCTGTGACAGACAGTAAAATATTTTTATAAATATATTAATGGCAAAAAGAGGAGCAAGGACAACCTCTACTCTTTATTGGACATAGAGGGGAATACAGTAATACTGCATATATTACAGAGGTTTGGTTCCAAGACACCCATGTGAAATGTGAAAGACACAAAATGGGATAAATACATGCATATACATTATATGTACGTGTATATGTGTATATATGTATATACATATATAAATATGACCTGGTTGCCACCTCACCTGTAATCCCCAGCTGGGTGCCTCACCTGCCTCTATTGGCCATGCCAGAAGCACTGGACCATATTCCCCACCTAGTGCTGCATCGCCATCCCAGGATGGACAAGATCAATGCTGTGGAGGTATCTTAATTAAAACCCACTGTATTGGGTCTGTCTGAGCCCACAGCAGTCCTCGCAGTGCTGTGCCTTGGAAGGGTGTTGTTAACACTCAAGTGTTTTGGCTACAGCTGGGCACACTGCCCCTTCCCCCTAACTGGGGATGAGATTCTGGGAGGGCACACGAGCAGGCCAGATGACTCAGGCTGACCAAAGGGATATTCCATACCATATGACGTCAGTTCAGATATAAAAGCGGAGGAAAGGAGCAAGGGAGGGGAGCATTCTTCCCGAGATGCATAGGGCCCTGCTTCCCTGGATGTGGATACTTCTGCAGATGGGGAAGTAGAGATTAGTTTCTTTTGCTTTTCTTCTGCGCGGGCTTTTGCTTTGCTTCATTTGCGCTATATTAAACTGCCTTATTCCAAACCACCCTTTGTATATCATCTTATTGTCGGGTCTGAGCGACCATTCGGGCCCCTGGCATCCAGACACGGTAAAACCCGTTACACCCACAAAGCAGTGAGGATGCAAAATTCGAAGTGTGAAATATCAAGGTGTTACTGTATAGTAACTAAAGATGAGGAAAAGGCAGAGGCACTTAATACCTTCTTCGCCTCAATTTTCAGCAGTAAGGCAGGTTGTCCTCAGGACAACTGGCCTCCTGAGCTGGTAGATGGGCTCAGGGAACAGCATAGTCCCCCTGTAATCCAGAAGGAAGCAGTTAGAGACCTACTGAGCCCCTTAGATCCTCGCAAGTCTATGGGACCAGATGGGATCTATCCTAGGGTGATGAGATGGGAGATGAGCTTGTTAAGTTCCTCGCCATCATTTGTCAAGAGCCTGGCTCATTGGAGATGACTGGAGATGGCCAATGTGACACTCATCCACAGAAAGGAGGATCCAGGAAATTACAGGCCTCTCAGACTGACCTTGATGCCAAGCAAGCTCATGGAACTTAAGGAACATCCTGAATGCAATCACATGACGCCTACAGGATGACCAAGGGATCAGACCCAGTCAGCACAGGTTTAGAAGGGGCAGATCCTGCCTGACCAACCTGATCTCCTTTCATGACCCCAGTGAGGAGTCTGGAGCACAAGCCCTATGAAGAGTAGCTGAGGGAGCTGGGGCTGTTTAGCCTGGAATAGAGGAGGCTCAGGGGGGACGTTATCACTCTCTACAACTACCTGAAAGGAGGTTGTAGCCAGGTGGAGGCCAGTCTCTTCTCTCAGGCAACCAGTGACAGAACAAGAGGACACAGTCTCAAGCTGCACCTGGGGAAGATTCTGCTGGATGTTAGGAAAAAATTCTTCACAGGAAGAGTGATTAGCCATTAGATAGGCTACCCAGGGAGGTGGAGGAGCCATCATCCCTGGAAATGTTCAAAAAGAGACTGGATGTAGGACCTAGTGCCATGGTTTAGTTGATGACCTCGTGTAAGGTAATAGCTTGGACTAGATGATCTCAAAGGTATTTTCTAGCTTAGTTAATTCTGTAATTCTGTGATCTTGGATTATCTCACTGACAAAAGGCAAGTACAGAGCAACTTTAAATTGGTTCCTGTTGGCTTGAGGAAGGGCCCCCAGTCAGGGTTTATTCAGAAATATTTTATGGTGACATGACTCGGGTCTGGCTACTAAGGTACCTTCATTTCCTTTTCAGTTTACCACACTTTCAAACTTAGTGACATATATATCTTTTCCTGGAGGCAGAGGGGATATTTTCATAGACACTTGAAACATTCAACCATAATTCTGTTTTTATAACTTTAGTTATTAAAAAAATAAGATACAAACTAGTTATAAAAGTTATAAACTTCAACAGTTTCTTGGGAGAAAGTACATGCTGATACCAAAAAATATGTCACAGAATGAGCTTAAAACCTGATGCTTTACCAAAACCCTGTACAAATATACAGCCCAGTGTAATGTAAGTGAGTATATTAAGAATAAGAAACTTTTAAGAAACTTTGATAATGTTCCTGAATTTAAACACAATCAAAAAGCTTAAAATAGAAGCTTAAATAAGGTGTTCTTTAGCAGTGACAGGAAAAAAATCTTTCATTACAACAGAGACATACGACTCTATGACAGCCAGTGTTGACATCATTGAGGTACTAAAGTCTCAACTGCCCCATGCGTATTTCACAGAATCAGACAATCACAGAATATTATGAGTTGGAAGGGACCCACAAGGATAATCTAGTCCAACTCACCATCTAACACCCGTACAGAGACCGAGAGCACAACCCAGGGCGTAACACCAACCTAGATCCCTCACAGTCTAGCAAGCCACTCTGAGCTGGAAGGGGCCCAGTGTCATCAAGCCCTACACCTCCCGGCTAGACCATGTCACTAAGCTCCTCGTCCAGTCTTCTCTTAAACACCTCCAGGGATGGTGACTCCACCACATCCCTGGGCAGCCCATTCCAATATGCAATTACTCTCTCTGTGAAAAACCGCTTCCTAATGTTAAGATTGAACCTCCCCTGGCGTAGCTTGAGGCCGTGCCCTCTTGTTCTGGTGTCGTCAGCCTGGAAGAAGAGGTCTACACCCATCTGGCTGCAACCTCCCCGCAGGTAG
>WEKX01001571.1:0-33940 GCA_013390025.1 Pitta sordida | reverse complement strand
GCTGAACAACCCCAGTTCCCTAATAAAAATTATAACTTCTGTTAGACATTTTTCTTCCATCATGAAGATCAGTAATTTTTTTCCATGCATGAAATGGTTTATTACATTTTTTGGAATGAGGAAATAAACTGAAAGTTAGACTTAAAAGGCTTGCATAAACAAATGTAAACCCGGATAGGCTTCTCTAAGGATCAAAGCTAAGAATGCTTTTACAATTCCAAGCATGCTATAGTTTTTTAGAAATGTAATTTGATGTTATATTCTGATGGTATAAAACATTTGCAATGTATAATGATGTAAGAGGCCAGCTGGCCACTAGTGTTAACAGCATGTTTCATCAGCACTATCATGGAAGGACTGTTGAGGGCAGAGGGCCTTTTTTTTCAGTTTTATCCCATAAGAGGTGCTACCAAGGACAAGCATCCTTCAAACCTCACAGTAATGAGAAGAGCATTGCTTTATTGACTATAAAGCTTTCCTGCAAATTACCTTGAAAGCAATATGTGCTGGAAAGCACCAGTGGCACATGATTTCATAACCAAAATAGAGGGTTCTGGACTGAATCTTTGTTAAATGATTCCTATGTGCTGGAAAACCTTTTGGAGAAATACTGGATTGGTATTAAAAGCTGATGTTGTACAGAGACCTACTTTCTCATCTTATCACAGAATCACAGAATATTATGAGTTGGAAGGGACCCACAAGGATCATCTAGTCCAACTCACCACCTAACACCCGTACAGAGACCGAGAGCACATCGCAGAGCATAACACCAACCTAGATCCCTCACAGTCTAGCAGGCCACTCCGAGCCAGAAGGGGCCCAACGTCATCCAGCCCTACACCTCCCTGCTAGACCATGTCACTAAGCTCCTCGTCCAGTCTTCTCTTAAACACCTCCAGGGATGGCAACTCCACCACCTCCCTGGGCAGCCCATTCCAATATGCAATTACTCTCTCTGTGAAAAACCGCTTCCTAACGTTAAGATTGAACCTCCCCTGGCGTAGCTATGAGAGAGAAGAACACAAATTATGGTAGCTAATCATTATGCATCTTGTTATTTCATGCACATACTGCAAGGATGAGCATATGGATAAGACTCAGCTGATCATACAGAGATTAATTTTGATGAAAGACATTGTAGAAAGACATTCTACAGTTTGATAGCCCAGATGCACATTTTCCCTGGGTAACGAAGGTTCCATTGGTCATGTCTATTTCACTTTTACGGCTATTAGATATAATATTATCATGGTTCCAGTTTCTTTTCATCTTATGATAATAAAAATGTATAAAACAAGTGTGACATATTTGGCATTAATAACAATTCCTATTTAGCTTTCTGGTGATAATAGTTTTGTTATTTCAGTTTTTGGTGGTTTTTCAAATGTGTTTTCCAGTGGTTTGTCTGTCAATGTCGCAGTGCTCCTGTTTAAATCATTATTTTCCATAGTAAGTAGATTTTGTCCCCCAGTACCCCAGTCACCTACTTTTCAGTACAAGGAAGCATTAAGCAGGCAGTTTTATAATTCCTATTCACTCTATTGCTTACACTTAATTTCACTGAGAGCTTGCATTTTAGGAAACATGGATGAACATACAGATTATTACTATATGTACATAAGAACTATAATACATAATTCATTTTTATCAGAGTTGTTCTGAGGTTTTTCTGGTTTTTTGTGGCTAGACAGAATTTAGGGTTCTACGAGATAGTTCCTCTAGGAAGTAAAATTGATAGCTATTTCTTTGGGGAATAATCTCTTTTTACTAAGATGGCACAAATTATGTACCCTAGAACCCAAGAATAAATTGCAATAGAAGTTAACATACTATTTCACAATTCCTACTCTCTTTCTTTTGGCATTTAAACTCGAAGGTTTTTGTCTTGTCTTCTCACAAACAGTCTTATACTTTTCCCAGCATTTTTGTCTCTGTAACTGTTGGAATTCTGGGTCTTCATTATGTAAGAGGTAGTACTTTGTCATTCTTTTCCTCAGACAGTCCTCCTCCCACTCAGTTTAAAACACTGAACATTTTCACAAATGCTTTTTTATGTAGCAGTAGCTTCATTTTGAGTTTTGACTGGAAATCTACAGTATTTCTTTTACCTGGTTCCACAGACAAATTATTCTTGCAAGGAAGTTTATTTCCTCTGTATTCTTTTGTTCAGTAAGGATTAACTCAGTGCAGAACATTTGCACTGAGTAATGCATTCTGTTACCAACTGCAGAGCACACAGAGTTAAGATAAAGGATTTGCAGTCTTCAGTGCAGCACTCCATGGGTCAGGGAAACGTGTAGAAACATTTCCACCAATGAAGAATGCAGATTCAGCATTTTCTTGTGTCCTTCCCTTTGTTAATATCTTTCATAAAAAAAGGTCTGCATCTGAAATGAAGGGGTGTTTTTGATCTCAAGACGATTAAAATATTTGATTCACTTCAGAAAGGGAATTATCTTTTCATATACTTTTCAGCTCACTGAGCTGTTGCTGTGGATTTCAACAGCTTGACCACACATAGTGGAATTTTCAAATTTTCCAAGACGTTGGGGAATCAAAGGCCAGTCAATCATGTAGTGTTAGTTGAGGAAATAACAGTCACAATGTTCCATCTAAACCAGATACCAACAGTCCTGGATTACGAGTGACATACTGGAAGATTGGAAATTGGCTAATGAGACACCCATCCACAACAAGGGCCAGAAAGATGATCTGGGTAATTATAGACCTGTCACCCTCAGTCCCAGGTAAAGTCATGGAACAGATAATCCTGAGCGCTATTATGCAGCACTTGCAATATAACTATGACATTAGGTCTAGTCAGCACGGATTCAGGAGAGGTAGGTCCTGCCTGACCAACCTGATTTTCTTTTATGAACTGGTGACTCACCAAGTTGACAATAGAAAGGCCGTGGGTGTTGTGTGCCTGAATCTCAGCAAAGCCTTCAATGCGGTTTCCTATGGTAAACTTCAGATTGGAAAGGAGCATTCTGTGCTGGGTTACAAATTCATTGGATGGACAAGCCCAGAAGGTGTTGGTAAACAATGACACATCCAACTGGTGACTAGTCACTAGTGGAGTCCCACAAGGATCAGTGCTTGGTCTGGCACTGTTTAATATCTTTATTGATGATATGGACAGGGAAATTGAGTCCACCATCAGCAAGTTCACAGATGATACCCAGTTGGGGGTAAATGTTGAACTGCCAGAGGGTAGAAGGGCCCTTCAGAGGGACCTTGACAGGCTAGAAAAATAGGTAGATTCTAATAATATGAGATTTAACAAATCCAAATGCTGGGTCCTTCACTTTGGGCATAACAACCCCATGCATTTCTATCGGCTGGGTGATGAGTGGCTGCATGTATCTTAACATCCTGGGCATGGCACAGCATGTGGTTCTGCTCCTGAAGGACCTTGCTCTGTGACCTTTGCACAGTTCACTTCTCTTAGTTGACTGGATATTTTCTGGTCTAATCTAGCCAACTAGACATTCTTTAAAAACAATAAAAAAAGCACGTACCTCCATAGAGTGAAATATTTCACCAGTGCTGGAGATCCATTCTAGAATTAACTCATTCATCTTTTGACAGATACCAATCCTCCTTCCTTATCATAGAATATTCAAGTAACTATGTCAGAGAAGGCACCTAATTCTTACTATAGCTGAAGGACATGAATCCTATCTTTGCCCCTCTGTGTTCATTCATGAGAACATGGATTTTACATGTTCCATGTATTTACACATTTCTTAAGGTTATTCTTGCCACACTGCAGCTTTGATTTCTGTAGGGATCTCTTTGTGGTCATTGTGATTCAAATAATACTGGTATTGATTTTTATATCCTGGGCATAATGACATCTTTTACAAACTGAAATATACTTCTTCCTCCTGAAAGCATCATAGTGTTTATTTCTTTATTTCTTTAGCATGAAATGATGTTGTTTGCCAGGCATTGTCAAGAAGTGGCTATGCTTTCCATTCACTTGTAGCAGGTGTTATGTGGATGGGGAAGGAATTCTTCAAGGCAATGGCAATTTCTTCATTATACAGCCCCTCAAATTATAAATCATATAGCAGGATGGTGGTAATGAAAGTCTGAAACCTATTTACTTCCCCAGAATTCATTCTATGGAAATCAACATTTCTTACTGTGCTTTTATTACGTCTAATAACTGTACATTAAAGTAATTGTCTTTTGCTTGCTAAGGAGTATTGGAAACTTAGAACAGTGAAGACTTAAGAGAAAATGCTTCCATGAAAGCAGGGTGGAGGCGGTTTTTTTTGAATGCACATATTTGCCATGATCTGTACCTTAACACAGTAGCATATTTTTGCTAAGAAAAAATTTAGACAGAGCAAATCTGACTGCAAATATGTAAGAAACATAACGGATACATTCTTCAGTTGTTTTGAAAAATTCTGTGTAGTCAGTTGTAATGTAAAAAACTTGACATGTGTTTTTCAGCATAATCTTTCCAGCAGGGGAACTGTGTGCAGTACTGGATTTCTAAAAAGTCTAAATTTACACTGTGGTAGAAAAGACTGGATGAGGAACTCAGTGACATGGTCTAGATGTTGGGAGGTTCGGATGTATGGAGCATGGTGCCCATGGCTCTGGAGTTGTGAGTTTGATCCCTAGGTGGGCATTCACTTGGGAGTTGGACTAGATCCTTGAGGGTCCCTTCCAACTAGGAATATTCTGTGAACCTGTGCGTAGAACCCCTTCTCTGGACCAGGTCTTTCATATTAAACTTCTGGGACATTTAAAGATGGTATTTTAAGAGGCAGTGATTTTAAAGGAAATGTAGTTTTGGAGGATCAGCCTCTTACACAGGATGATCCTTAAGTAGAGATGCTTGAAAAATTTTGAGTGGAAAACTCCACAACAGAAAACAGAGCAGCGTCAAAACATTCTGTATGCTCATTTTGCTAAGCTTTGGTTTTAGAAGAAGATTTAAAAAACACACCACAGTGATCTCTCTTTACAGTTTTTGTGTTGATCTCCCTTTGCAGTTTTTGTGTTTAAATACTTCACAATTAAGAATTACAGTGAGCCCTCATTACTTGTGGGTTGTTGGGTCTGGTTCACCTCCCACGAGTTGTGAAATCTGCAAAGATAGCGAACCCANGTGCAAAAACACACATTTGCACTAAACGAATCCCGGGCATGCTGTGCCAGCTCGCTGGGACCAATTTACATATTCATGAACAGACAGGGCCCACTGTGCTCGCCCTTCGAGCGGCAGGGGGCGGGGGGGGGGGAGGGGGGCAGGGCCAGCTGTGCTTGCAGTGCGAGCGGCGAGACCGGGGGCCATGCCTACTGGGGTCCCGGTATGTTCTGAGCATGCTCCGAGGTCGCACATCTCGCAGAAAAAATCACCCGCAAATACTGAAGCTCTCAAATAGCAGACCGCGAACACGCGGGGGCTCACTGTAATTTTCAGTTTAATATTTTGGAATTTTTTTCTACTTACTGTGTCATATAATGGAGGGTACTAAAAATCTAAAATCAAAAAAACATTTTGTACTCTCAAAACTGACACAATAAGACCAGACTAGCCACCTAAAATAAATGGATTTGTGATTAACCTGTTAAGAGGATAACCGCTCTCCTACCCTAGTCCTCCATCACAGTCAAAAAAGTGTCAAGTTAAGTGCTACTATACTCCAGCTCTTATTTGCCCTTGTGCTACAAGCTACAGAAAAAAATACAAAAACTTTTCCCAGTGTGTCATTATCCTTATGCTGCCTTGGGTCATTAAAATATATGTTTGGTGCCTGGGTCCATTTATTCTATTGTCAGTGATGAATGTGTTTGCTTGATTTAATTTTGTATGTGTTTTATATCGCCCATTGTATGTTTTCAGATTTATTAAATAACTACTCCATCTTATTTCAAAACGCTCTAAGCATGATATTTTTTCTTATTTATTTTTTGTGATCTGATTTGAAATCCACTTTAGTACAGTGGTAAGTGTCCCCACCTGGTGTGTGGGAGACCCGGGTTCAATTCCCGCCAGGGAGACAGTGTCAAGAGTTGGACTCGATGATCCTTGTGGGTCCCTTCCAACTCAGAATATTCTGTGATTCTGTGATTTGAAAAGTCATGTTTTTGCTTTGTGCGTAGCAAATCCTAAGTTAAACCTGTCTGAGTTGTTTTGTTAGTATTTGTGGATACTTTCATATACTTCCCATATAGAGTTATGGAAATTGTTCTACGTGTCAAGAAATGTTGTCTTGGACTTACTCTTCCTGATTTTCTTGCCTCTTTTCTGTCCTTACTGCAACATAGATTTGAGGAGACTTCTCTCTCCATTCATCATTTCACTTCATGTTGCTTCACTCAACTTTTTCTTCAAAACAATTTTTTTTTTCACTGAAAATGATATTTTTACCCCCTTGTAAAAATGCACATGGAAGCAAGTAATTGATAAAGGAGAGTTACATTGGCCCATAAAGTTCTGCTGAGAAAGGGCAGGACACTGATTTGCTGAAATTGCATGAGGCTGCTTCTTTGGTCTTTCCTCCTAATAACAGAAGTGAACCATGCAAGTCTCTCTTCTTCAGGCAGCTCTAATTGGTACCTGAGCTGGGAGACAGACACTCATTCTTGCCTCTGTTTATCCCCTTTCCCCACATTCCCCTCATTATCTATCCCCCTAAATACAACACCTCTTCTTTCTGGTGTATATAAGTGTAGTGGTTTGACCCTGGCTGGATGCTAGAGATTTACCAGCAACCACTCTCTCGCTCCCCTCGCATACAAATAGAGGAGAGAGGAAAAAAACTGAAGGGTTTTGCTATGGCAGAAATCAGGACTGTTAGAAATCTTTTACTGTCACAGCCAAAACAGACTCCAAGGTGGGGATATAAAGAATTTATTTCTAACAAGATCAGGGCTTAATGTGAGAAGTATTATAAATCTTTATGGTACCTACCGCCCCCTTCGTCTCTTATAAGAGATACCACTTTGCCCCTTCCTCCAGCTGGCAGGGGGGACAGGAGTAGAGGGGAACCAGGTAGCTGGTGTTTCTCTGCCACTGCTCAGGGGAGGAGGCCATTCCCCTGCATTCCATGAGGGTCCCTCCCACGGGAGAAGGTCCTTCATGACTGTCCCACATGTGGGTCCATCCAAGGGACAACAGCTCTTCCAAACACTGTTGCCTGAGGGTCACTCCACAGGTGCAGTCCTTCGCTACAGGCTGCTCCAGCGTGGGTCCTCCAGAGAGGCATAGATCCTACCAGACGAAGCTCTGGTCCAGCGTGGACTCTCCTCTCCATGGGCCACAGGTCTCTGCCAGGACTCTATTCCAGTGTAGGCTCCAATGGGCTGCAGCCTCCTTCCAGCATCCACCTGCTCTAGCATGGGCTGCTCTATGGTTCACAGGTGGATCTCTGCATCCCTGTGAGCTTTCCATGGGCTGCAGGGAGACAGCTTGCTTCAGTATGACCTCTTCACCATGGGCTGCAGAGAGAGGCCTGGAGCACCTCCTCCCTCTCCTTTTGGCCCTGGCCTTGGTGCCTGCATTTGCTGTTACATCGTCTTACTGCTCTTTGATGGCCATAGCTGTCTTTCTGCCCCTAACTTTTTCCCTTCTTAAATATGTTATCACAGAGTCATCTCTATCTCTCCTGATTGGCTTGGCCAGGAGGTGGCTGGCATTACCTCTGCCAGCTATGAGGGAGGCTTCCAGCAACTTCTCAGAAAAGCCTCTCCCATAGCTTCCCCTGCTACGAGAAACCCAGCCACAGAAAAACCCAATACAATAAGAAAAATCTCATTTCCATTTCTGACTTGCCAAACAGCCCTTGGATCGAGCAGCAACATTGCCAGTATTTAACCTCAGCTCCAGATTCCTAACATTTCACTAGCCTGAATATCAAGTTAATATCTCAGGCTTGCCATTGGGATTATAGAGAGTCTTTCCTCTGGCTGGCAAAACCAGAGAGAGAGCTTGAAAATTGTGTACTGCAGCAGATCTATACACCAAGAACATTAATAATTTAGAGATGAAAAATAGATGTATAGGTAGATGTACATACTAGGTAGATTGTACAGCCGATCAAATAAAGATTCTTCTAGACTACAGTTCTAATTCACTGTCCAGGAAAGCCCTTTTGATGTTCACCTCAGGTGTCTTGTTCCTCAAAATTATGCCCTTATATGGAGACTGTTGTGCCTTTATAAAACCTAGCAATAATGACAGCAGCTTCTGCTGTGAATTAATATCAGTAAGAAAGAAATGTTTTTGCAATTCCATTCCAAAAGGCTATTCCTCTATTGCTTTGATACTTTTGAGCTTTTTTTCTTAATCCCTCCGACTTTTTGATGGGTATGTGAAAAGATTAGAAATAGGGTGCAATCTAATTCAAAAAAATGTGTAAGAGAATTCCTGTGGGAGAAGTATTCTGCCTTAGAATTGCTAAATTGTAGGAAAGCTCATTGAAAGCCATAATAAACTGAAAGACCTGACATTAAACAAGTTTGCATCTGCCCTGGCAGGACATTGTGGTGAAAACAAGATCAGTTTCAAGTTGTATAAGCACAGCTATTGCAAAAGCCAGCTGGTAAATGCTGTTATTCCCAGGTGATCCTTCTGAAGGTCACACCAGGAACACACTAGGTGAAGTTTCCATTAATAAAGATAGGGGCTCACCAGCCAGATAGAGAGAGGGATGATTCTATTAAGACTGCATTCCAAACTTGGACAGACTCCAAGCCTTAATATGGTTCAAATGTATTTTGATCACTTTTTCTTCCCACTTACTTTCAACTTCACATATTCCCACACTTCCTGTTCCTCTTTCTGATAATATTAAAAGTGACAAAATATTTTGGGAGAAGCTCTTATTTTAATAGAAACAGGAAAACCTTGAAATCTCAAGAAAAACTTTAAGTATTTGGCTTTCCAAACAGTTTTATCAGGCTTATTTAAAAAATCTTCAGCTGAAATTCAGGGCTTGCATCCCGAGTGAAATAGCATGCAACTGAAAAGGCACTAGCAGTACTGAAATAAATTTCGGTAAACCTAACTACTTAAAACTGGGAAGAGTGTTTGTACAAAATCTAATTCAGCTGACTGAAAAATAAGTTAACATTAAAAAGGCTTGAAGTAGTTTGGAGAGATTTGCAGGCTTGCATGTCTGAGGAGTACCTACTAAACATCTGAAAGGTAGTCCAAGCTATTTTTAAGAAGTACAAAATTGCAGAGGGTTGTGAGTATTTTATTGCAGCACCAGTCAGCAACTTGGATTAGATATCTATCCCATATAGTGTTGTTTGTGTCTAGATTACTCTCTAGATGAGGCGTTCACACAGACTTGTACATTTATCAGCTCTGCAGGGACAGCTCAAGAAGAAGGAAAAGAGAAAACATTAAATATGTGGTCAGAGTCCAAATCCTGCAAAAATTGTGTGTTATTGTACATTTCTGTCAGTTTGTCATAACATGTCATCTTTCTTGAGGGGATATAACTCCTGGAAGCCCTCATAAGTTCAAGGGCCAAACAGTAACTTATTTATTCTTTACCAGAAGAAACTGCAGTTTTTAACCAGTACTTGTGTTGTGCGTCAAAGGACAGATCTCTTTTCTAGTAAGGCAAGAGTTTCTAATTT
Source organism: Pitta sordida (assembly GCA_013390025.1). Taxonomy (NCBI): domain Eukaryota; kingdom Metazoa; phylum Chordata; class Aves; order Passeriformes; family Pittidae; genus Pitta; species Pitta sordida. Next base: position 24,319 of record WEKX01001571.1, on the reverse strand, counting down.
CTACACATCAATACACTGGCCTAACACAAAATATTTCTATAATTGATACCCTTTAGTGGTCACTAAAACTGGTCTTTCCAGATGACTCTTTCTGAAGACACTGGCCAAAAGAGAGGAGCAAGAGTCAGAAGTCTGGAATTGTCCCTTCTGAGTTGTCTTCTGCAGTCAACAGAACTGGTGTAATCAGACTGCTCTCCATCATTTGGGTGATTACTTTGCACCATCTTCTTCAAAATTTTCCCTGAGAGCCCTTCTAAAAGTCTGACTCAACATTGTCCCACAGGTACATGTCGACTTCACATGCAGACTAGCAACAGGCTTCCGAATTCACAGAATCACAGAATCACAGAATATTATGAGTTGGAAGGGACCCACAAGGATCATCTAGTCCAACTCACCATCTAACACCCGTAAAGAGACCGAGAGCACATCCCAGAGCGGTAACACCAGCCTAGATCCCTCACAGTCTAGCAGGCCACTCCGAGCCGGAAGGGGCCCAGGATCATCCAGCCCTACACCCCCCAGCTAGACCATGTCACTAAGCTCCTCGTCCAGTCTTCTCTTAAACACCTCCAGGGATGGCGACTCCACCACCTCCCTGGGCAGCCCATTCCAATATGCAATCACTCTCTCTGTGAAAAACCGCTTCCTAACATTAAGATTAAACCTCCCCTGGCGTAGCTTGAGGCCGTGCCCTCTCGTTCTGGTGTCGTCAGCCTGGAAGAAGAGGTCTACACCCATCTGGCTGCAACCTCCCCGCAGGTAGTTGTAAACAGCAATGAGGTCACCTCTGAGCCTCCTCTTCTCCAGACTGAACAATCCCAGCTCCTGTAGTCGCTCCCCATAGGGCCTGCCCTCCAGTCCCTTCACCATCCTCGTTGCCCTTCTCTGGACCCTCTCAAGCAGCTCAACATCCCTCTCAAACTGGGGAGCCCAGAACTGCACACAGTACTCAGAATCAGAAAGTTCATACAAAAGGTCAGAGTGCTTTTAGAAATAGCGCTGCAACCAGTATAGCCTGAGTACTAATATGAGATTGTCCATAAAAACCACCCATGCACATTCAGGTTTAAGTGGATGTATATGCCTGTTCCCAAATCTGAGTCTTCATATCAGATAATCAAATTTAAGAAAAAACAGAACAGAACAAGACAATATGCAGAAAAAGAGAAAGAAATTCAATGTCCATGCAGTCTTTCCTTCTATAATCCATACTACTAATCCCAGTAATGCCTATGTAATGCTCATCAATCATTAATTCTTCTGAGAGTTGATGAATAAGCAATAATATTAAGTGAGAAAAGGTCTGCGCATGTCACTATTGCTTCATTTGCTGGGGTTTTTCCTCCTAATTTAAGTCAAGGACCTAAATATTATTTTAGTATGGCCTCCTGTATTTAATTATTAAAAGATTTAATAACAGTAAACAGCATACTGCATCCAGTCACACCAAAAGAAGAACTTTTTTCATGTTCATATTTATATTTGTACCTTTATAAGTAAAACAATTCATTTTACAGAAAGTGAATTGCAACAATAACTTAAGAAAGAAAAACACCACAGAAGATTTTTCTTCCAGTAATTCAAAATATGATGTCTGGAGGTGAAATTATACTGTCACAAACAACTGATATTTCTGTCTCATATCAGTGATAGGCAGTAGCTGTAAGTAACAGATACCAAGAAAATCACTTCTGATACCATTCTGGATGGCACAAGTGTGAGTGTGAAATGCTTTCATAACCTGTTCATTACCTGCCCTTTGGAATTTCTTGTGCTGACAAGGGTTGATTGATTCGTTTTTATTATTATTTTGCACTATGGCTTTTCAAGTGTTACTATTGTCAGACAAAATCATTGTTTTTAATGGAACTTTAGAAAAATAAATATTTCAAAATATTGTGTTAGTGAATGCAAAAGAAAATAATACTCTGATGTCAAAAATGCTTAAATTTCTGTCACTTTTTTTTACCCTCTCAGTTCTGCTTCATATTCACATGCAATAGGGCAGGAAAAGCCAGAATAATGCTCATAAAAACTTTTATGTAATTATTTATTTATTGTCATTCAATGGCACAAAGCATAGTGATTTTTTTTTTTATACTGTATTTATAGATTTCCTTGAAGACAGAAGTCCAATCTAATGAACATGTAGCTAGTGGCATGCAGGGGGCTTTTTATCTGATTGTGATACTCAAGATTTCTCTGATTTTCTCATCCCTATTCTTCTAAATAGTAAACAGTCGTTTACTATTTAGAAGTTCTGTATAGATGTGGCACTGAGACTGGCCGTTCAGCCGTTCTGTATAGATGTGGCACTGAGACTGGCTGGTGCACGGGGGTGGCACTGAGACAGGTATTGGGACCAGTCGACGCGCAGCAGTGGAGTTAGGATCATCTCTGGGACTGGCTGACATGCAGTGGTGGCTCTGGGATTGACACTGGGTCTGACTGGCATATGGTGGCGGCTTGTGGACTGGATCTAGGACTGACCAGCATGCAGCAGCTGTGCTGGGACTGGTGTTGGGACCTTTGCTGGGTATGCTCAAAGCTGGGTCAGGGTTCAGGTACTTTGAGCACATGCCATCAGGAGGAGGAGGGAGGAGGTGGCTTGGTGCCTGCATTTGCTGTTACAACTTCTCACTGCTTGGCTCTGGCAGTCATCTTCTTCTTCCTGTTCCAACTTTTTTTTCTTCTTAAATATGTTATCACATTGGCCTGGCCTTGGCCAGTGGTAGGTCCAGCCAGGAGCTGGCTGGCATTACCTCTGCCAGCTATGAGGGAGGCTTCCAGCAACTTCTCGAAGAAAAGCCTCCCCCATAGCCACCTCTGCTACAAAAAAACCCAGCCACAGCAAACCCAATACCCAGAGGAAGGACTTCTCTCCCTGAGGAGGAAGCAGCAGCACTAACAAATTGTGATGAACTGACAGTAACACTCACTCTGCATCATTCTGAACCATTGGCTAGGAGCCTGTAGAGCCTATGAAGGAGGAAGGGGTGGGGAAAAGGTACTTTTAAGATTTGTTTTACTTCTAACTATCCAGCTCTGATTTTGATTGGTAATAAGTTCATCTAGTTTCCCCAAGTCAAGACTTTTCTTCCTGTGGTAGTGTCACGGTCCACCCAGCTAGGCTGGAGGCATGATGGTTGGTTTACTGGATCTCAAAGTGCAAAAGAAATCTCAAACAGGGGTTAGTTTTGGTCAAACAGTGAAACTTTATTATCCCGTAAAGCGGGAGTGCGATAGGTGAAAGCGAGATCGGAAAGGTAAAGAGAAAGGGAGAGAGAAAAAGGGTTCAATGACTACCACCAGACGAGTGAGTCCTCAAGGGCATCCCCTATAGACCTGTCATCAATCCTTTGGGGGGAGAAGCTTCCAAAGTCCAGTTGCTAAGAGGCCATCTTTATACTAGATGTTACCCCTTGCCCCACTCTTCTGTTCCAGTCTGTCTTTCTCTGCCACGTAAGGCCGAGGAGGTGTCCAAGACAGCGTCTAAGGCAAGGTGAGTTTTGAGTGGCCTTTTTCCAGGAAGTGTGTTTTCATGTTGCAATGACAGGGCTGTATGCATATCTTGTCCTGTCTCTGGACAGTGATGAAGTGGCTTTGGTGTGTGCCTGGCCTCCAAGCAGGGTCACACCACCACAAACTGATAACAACAGCATCATACAGGTCATTGAAAGCAGAATTACAGAATCACAAAATCAGTAAGGTTGGAAAAGACCACAGAGGTCATCAAGTCCAACCTATCACCTATTACCTAACCTAGACAAACCTGTTACCTAACCTGACCTGTTGCCATCCTACTACCAACACACCATCCTACCCTAATATCTAGGTCATGTCACCAAGAACTTCATCCAACCTTTTCTTAAACACCTCTAGGAACAGTGACTCCACCACCTCCTTGGGCAGCCCATGCCACTGAGAGATCACCCTCTCTGTGAAAAAGTTCCTTCTAATGTCCAGTCTAAATCTCCCCTGACGCAGTTTAAGACTGTGTCCTCTTGTTCTGTCACTTGTAGTCAGAGAGAAGAGAAGTTGTCAGAGAGAAGAGAAGTTGTAGCGAGTGATAAGGTCTCCCCTCAACCTCCTCTTCTCCACACTGAACAATCCCAGCTCTCTCAGTCGCTCCTCATAGGGCTTGTGTTCCAGCCCCTTCACCATCCTTGTCGCCCTTCTCTGGACACGCTCAAGGATCTCAACATCCCTCTTAAACTGAGGAGTCCGGAACTGGACACAGTATTCAAGGTGTGGTTTAACCAGATTATCAGTTACTGCAATTAGCTAAATCTCATTTAGATATTATTGCTGCCATGAAAATTTCCCTTTGAATTGGACAAGGAAAGGACATCTTTTCACAATGAAAAAAGCTGTGGGGTGAGTTACTTGGATAAATATTTGTGACTTTTTTTTGGAAGCTGAATGTTTTTAAGTTTCTTCAGTTTAGGACAGGTCCACCAGCTAAAATACATAAACACACACAAGACAAAAATCCAGTCTCTCATTAAGACCATACTTTTCAATCATAAGGTAAGTAGAGTGTCAGTGAAGCACAAAAGCATTATAACATCTACCAACATATGTCTGCTCTACAGGGTTGGGAGAAAACCACTCAGAGGATGAAGGACTACATCTCAGGATTCCCGGCTCAGCCTTCTGGACAGCAAAAGTTAAATTCCTGATGAGATGCTTATTTCCTTCAGTGAAGATAAATTTAGTTAGGCACAAGTAATGTAATATTTTTTTATGGGAAAAGGGAAAATAATGTTACATCACAACAAATAGTAGCTGGAAGTAGATTGTCATAAAAAGGTTGCATCAAACAAGCCGGCATAGCTCCAGATTTTTGTGCTAACAGTCAGCAGCCTCAAAAAGGATTTGGGGACCAAAGGCACTGGCAGTCTGCTCGTCCAAAATAACACATGAGTACGGTCTATGCCTAGCTTGATTTTGCACTTCTGCCTCTGCTGAACAGATGCCAGCTCTCTCTGAGAGGTGATATAAGGAGGAGAGTCCCAGACTCTTGTCTGGAATTATGCTGGCTTGATTGATGCAAGCATTTTGTGACAGTCTAAATCTTTGTGATTTTCATGAAAACTGGAGCACTATTTCAGGCCAGTCCATATCCCTCATTCTTACAGTATCTATCTATTTCCCTCTTCTCTGAAAGATGGTAGCATCAATGATAACAGTGATTGAACAGAAACTCAGAGCTCTTAGTGAAGAAACATAAAGCAGAAATTGAGTTTGCGTTCACCCTCTACATCAAGACTTCAACCTAAATTCAATCTTTGTGTTGAAGCATTACACGACCATATATCTCAGATTAGATAGTCACCCTTGTCTTTCTCCTCCTGAGCAAGATTCCAAAAATTTGTTAGAAGAAGCGTGGGAAAGCAAGGACAGAAGCCAAGGGCATCAAGGAGAGAAGCCAAAGACGTATGGCAGCAGTTGAGCAGTTTGAGAAACTTAAGGCACACAAAAGAGGATGACTGTGCATGACACAGGAGGTGTCTGCTCACTCTTCTCCATGGTCTTCAAGGAATCACTAGCTTTAACATCCTCAGGTGTTAGATAATAATGAAAAAATAGCCTTGCTTTTGGTTCAAGGTAGCTTTGTTCTCATGTCTTTATGTGACTATATAGTTGTATAGTCCCATACATCTACTCAATTTGTTCTTATCACAGGTCTTTAGATGGAGAAAAAGTGGTGCTAAGTTATAGAAGTTGCTTTTTCTTTCGTCCTTATCATTAGAGTCTGATGAGGAAGCTTCTGATAAGGAAACTAGGAAACAAGCAACACACTTTGAGTATTTCACCCAGGAATGAGGTCCTGAATAGACAAAGATGAAACTGATGAGCTTAGAACTAAATGGAAGAACCACTTTTGTTTTCAGATGTTACTTTTCTGGGTAGCTTCCAGAGCTTTGAAGGGCAATTTTCTCATAGATAAAAGATTTTTTGTTACAGATGGTGTTCTTAACGCTCCTAAGTCCTTGCATATCTGAGATAAAACTGACGAAAACTAACATAACACTTCTTAGGAGAGCAGCTGGGTTCTTATTGTCACAGCTTTCCATTCATCACTTTGAAATTCGGGAAAAGCAACTTCCCACAGGTCCTAATTTTGGCAGTTAGTTGATACAACAGACCTTAAACCTGTTTAATTTATGGCATATTTAGAGTATTAATTTATTCATGGGGATGATTTCTAGCTAGTAACAAGTTTATGCCTTTAAGATTGCTATATAAATGTTATATATATATATACCTATATATATATATACCTATATATATATATACCTATATATATATACACCTATATATATTTGTGACAAAATATTTCCCTTATAATTTGTCTACTCTTACTTTGCTGTGACCCATCATGCCCTCCCAAACTTTTGTCCATTTCTAGTTGGCTCTGCCTAAGTTCTAATACGTAACAAGAAACAACAATGATGAAAAACATGCTCAGGCAAAGTCTTATAGGCTCAGAAGGAATGAACATATGAAATTACTTAGAAAGAAAGCAATGCCTGGGGAATTAAATTAGAAAGCCAGTGAAATATATTTCCCACACAAAAACATTTTGAGGAAAAATAAAATTGTTTATGTGACAAAATTGTAATAAGAGAAGGATAATTAATTAGACAAACTAAAAGAAAATCTAAGTAAAATATATGGGATTCCTCATTGTGAGAAATTGATTCATATATAGACATATGTTTTGAGACTGGATTTGTGTAACTGTATTTCATTTAACAATATTTAGAGTTTAAATTAAGAACACGTATGGCAGTTTCATCTCCGGTTCCGTGCAAGCACAGCCCAGAATACAGATATCTCAGTTTTACCTGGAAGTTGTGCTCATGCGTCAGTTTGAGCCCAGACTACAATGCCTCAGATGGGAACAACATATTATTGCAGAGTCTGAAATTTTGGCAATTTGTACTATTTGTATCCAGGCATAATTTCTGAGAAAATATAATATTATTTGACATAGAATGAATTGAATATCTTCTCATGGATTATTAATGTCTGGTGAATAACTTAAGTTCGGTTTGTAGGTACTAAATCTAATTTTATTCAGGGCATCTATGATGTAGTGTTTTCTTCAAAATTCATTACATGAAAATTGAAATTTTCATCAAGAATGAAGCTCAACTTCATACTCTGTGATGCTGAGATTATGCATGATACAAATGAAGAAAACTAAACAGAGCAGATACATTAAAAATGTTTAAAAAACATAAAGAAATGTAAAGAAAACTAAGAATAGCACATACATTAGCCGTTATGTGAAGACTAGAATCCCTTAGGATTTCCAAGAGGACATAATGCTGTAAGTATGAGGAAGTACAGTCCCCCCTCTTGCACTTTGTGCCCCCCATATTGCGGCTTCAGATCTTAGCAGCACATTTTTTTAGTGATGTAGGAGACCTGTTTTACAACTGCAGTGGTGGCAGCAGCTCGGGCAGCAGAACGGGTGGCAGTGGTGGCTCGGGCAGCATCAGGGGCAGCATGGGTATCGTCGTCGTCGCGGGTGGCGGGGGCTGTGGCAGTGGCTATGGCAGCCGCGGTGGCTATGGTGGCCACGGGGTGGGGCACGGGCAGCGGCGTTGGTGTGGCCGCCATTCAACACGGAAGTAGGACTACGCAGGACCCAATTAAGACCGTGGGTACACGATATAGGAGACCCAACTGTAGCTGAAAGGATCACCCTTTAATTTCTTGTTTGAGATCTCTGAGACTAGTCTAACCTGCAGTCACTTATCTGCAGAGATATCTGAGAGATCTCACACTGTGCAAAAGTCTCATAACTTGTGTGAATGTGAAGCAGAATATCTCTGGACTGTGCTCTCTGCCTCTATTCTCTGCTGTAGGACCATTGTTATCACATTTCTGTGTCAAAAGGTAAAAGAGAATAGGCAAAAAGCCGGCAAAGAAGAGAATGGATGAGCCCCACTAACATCTTTTGGAGGCCCTTTCTTTGCTAGTGGAGAACAAGGATGGTGAAAATTAAGTGGTTATTTGATGCAATCATTTTTATCTAGGAACAATATATAAATGTTAATTTAGATAATTTATATAATCTATCTAGGAACAGTAAATAAATGTTAATTTTAATATTTTAAATCTACATTAATATCTTTGGGGATCGTGATCACAGAATCACAGAATCAGTAAGGTTGGAAAAGACCAAAGAGGTTATCAAGTCCAACCCATCAAGTGGACATGATTGTTCAGTCAAGCCCTCACTGAGAAAGGAATAAAGTCACAAATGACAGTATCAATCAGCATTTTGCCTGACGGAGAACACAGATGGTGTTTCCTCTACATATGAAAGGAGCTGGCAAGAACAGACCTGTACAAAAATGAAGAAATCTTGGTCCATTAAAAAAGTTCTTTGAGTCTTCTTTTTTATATACATTTCTGTATCACTACAAGGACTTCACATTTCAGGAGCTGAACTACATGCTTTAGGCTGCATGACTTTGTGACAGAACACTCTTAAAAGTGTGTTTGTGGTGTGTGTTAATACCTTCTTTGGAGAGTTTTCAGGTCCCTTTATCTGGTATGAATCATGAGGATTTTTCTTTCCACTCCAGCTTTCTCGTCCATGATACCAAGTCTTTTCTCAACTCATCTTTGCCAGTTCTCATGCTGATGCCTGTTCACAACAATGCCTTAAGCTCTGTTCTTTAAAAGTTGTGCTACAGTTCTGACAACCAACATAACAAACAGTTCACTGGATCTGAATTCAGACTACCTGAGAAGCAATTCTAGCACTTCAAATCAAATAACTTTTCTTATCCTTTTTTGAAGACTTTTTTAGAGAATCTCTTAGGCAATCCGACATTAGATCCTATGGCAGGGCAACTCTGGTTTTCTGTCTGCAGTTTTAGCTGCATCCATAACATTTGTTGTTTTTAAACGAAGTATCAAAGGCAGCTTGTTAACAAAGGACTTAATGGAGAAATTTTCATAGAATATCACATTTTACCTTATCATCATTTTAAAGAACATATTTTTAATCTCATGATTATTCTGTTGTAGAAACATAATAAAAGGACAATCCCCGTTCCAGCTAAAAGATTATAACTAGCAATGCTTCAGTAGACATATAGAAGGACTTGTTAAAGGCAGAGTAAAATCACCTTTAATTTTGTTACTCTTTGGTTAACATATTCCCCTTAACTCTGATAAGTTTTTTGAGGGTCTGTGTGATAGAGTTTTATTATTTTAACAATGATTTCTATTATTCAGTTTACAAAAACCTTCTACAAGTTTTGATCAGTATACAACAATTTTTTGTGAATATTTTAATTGTGTTTACAACAGTCCAAGCTTATGGTAAAATAATTGATTACCTGGTTTTTATAATATTGAGCAACTATGGAAATATACTGCTGTATTAAGGACTCAGGCATTTGTATTACGCAGGTTGCTCTTATGTCTTGCCTCCAGCCTGCACGAAGTACAATTGAACAGAGATAGTACTATCAAACAAACTTATTTTTAAAATCAAGTTATATTTTAATTTTGATTCTTATTAAATTAACTAGAAAGAGGAAGGGAGCATCACATATTTTATCTCCTTCAAGGAAATGCAATTAATAGTTGTACAGTAAATGAAATGGTCATGTTTGTTTATTCTGGTAAGGTATAGGTCCTGAGGAATGCCAGCACCAGCTTGTGTCACAAGAGCTGGAAAGCACATGTGATACAGAATGTTACATGAGAAGATTGAGGCAGAGGAAAGATAAAAATAATCATAACTTCTGAGTAAACCTTTCAGAGTACTAGTAGAGTATCTCAGGTGGCTGAGATACACTCTGAAATACACTCTTGGCTGCTAAGTGTGCAGCTGTTCATCACAAGCAGTCTCAATTTAAGGAGTCCTAGTTTCAGACTATTTTGTGTTTCTCTTTCCTACCACCAAAACTAGTAGTTTCAGTCTGTTGTAATTCAAGGAAACCTCTTTGTTTTGTTTTAGAGTTATAGACAGAAGAGAGATTCAGAAAAAAATTACCCAAGTTAAGCATGGGAATATTTCCTCTACAGTGTTTAAGATCTGATTTCCCCTGACCTCATACTTGTAAGTTTTCATGTTTTTAGCCTCAGGGGATGAGATAGAAATGTGTTCAGAGAGCATTTCAGCCTGCCCATGCTTAAGTGAACACATGGTTATCCAGTTATAAATCATAATGGAAGAAGTTTGCACTTTCAACAAGTTTAGAGTTGCAGGGGGTTATTTTTTAAAATGCATAATCAAATAAGTTTGGGCTTTCAACAAGTTTAGAGTTGCAGGGGTTTATTTTTTATTATGCCCAAGAGTTAATGTAGAAATGGCTTGGAAATCATGAATAAGGTGTTGGCAAAAAGAATTAGAAATACTTCTTAAAATTTATCTACTAGGGCAGTTCAATAAATTTGCATCACACTCACAGAGAAAAATTAAGTCTGCCTTCTTTCTGGGGGAATAAAAATAAGTCCTGGCCATTTCTAGGCATGGCTCTTTGTGAGAAAAAAAAACATAGAAAAACAACAAGACAATTCTGTATTCCCCGATAATTTTAATGTACTGGACTCTATAGTTTAGAACTAAAACTCTGTAAAAAGGACATGGATGAATGAAGAATTCTTCTCATTTCTGCAAAGGCTGATATGTTGTTCTTGCTTGCATAAATAAAATTCTTTGATTAAAGAATTTGATTAAAGCAAAACCCTCAGGAGTACCATGATGTATTGAATGAGAGAATGAAAGCTCTGTCTTNCTATCTCTTCCCTTTCCTATCCTTTCCCCATCCCTTCTCTATCTCTTCCCTTTCCTATCCTTTCCCCATCCCTTCTCTATCTCTTCCCTTTCCTATCCTTTCCCCATCCCTTCTCTATCTCTTCCCTTTCCTATCCTTTCCCCATCCCTTCTCTATCTCTTCCCTTTCCTATCCTTTCCCCATCCCTTCTCTATCTCTTCCCTTTCCTATCCTTTCCCCATCCCTTCTCTATCTCTTCCCTTTCCTATCCTTTCCCCATCCCTTCCCTTCCCTATTCATTCTGCATCCCTTCCCTATCCATTCCGCATCCCTTCCCTTTCCTACAGGACTGCAGCTACACTTTTAAACATTATATTAACAGCTGAAATATCTGACATGCTATATTATAAACTTGGTAACAAATAGGTCTCCTTTCGGCTTTTCCTGGTTTTGCTATTACAGTAATCCCTCATGCTCCAGCACTTGCTAATCCAGTAAATTCACAGGTTCAGAGGTTATTCTGAGTTGGAAGGGACACACAGAATCATCTAGTCCAACTCCCAAGTGAACACCCACCCGGGGATCAGGNAGCCACCTAACTGCAACCTCCCTTCAGGTAGTTATAAACGGCAATGAGGTCACCTCTGAGTCTCCTCTTCCCCAGGGTGAACAACCCTAGTTCCCGTAGTCCCTCCCCATCAGGCTTGTTCTCCAGTCCTTTCACCATCCTTGTGGCCCCTCTCTGGACCCTCTCAAGCAGTTCAACGTCCTTCTTAAACTGGGGAGGCATGGATTTTTTTTCAGCAAAGCAGTTTCCCCGCTTATTCTCCCCTTTGCCAGTCTTTTCCAGGTTACAATGTGACCCTGGCGTGACCCCAGGGTTGGGGGGGTGCTGCAGAACAGTGGGGTCCTGGCAGAGAGGCCTCCTGCAGGGTCTCTCCTTCCCCTTTCATCTCCTGCTCATCTGTCACAAGTTATTCAGGTGTTTCAGCTCTACAGCTACAAAGTTTTAGAACAAAACCCCTGTGGAAATCAAGGTATTACTGTACTTTGGGAAACAAGGACATCTGAACCCAGAGATATCTGGATCCAAAGACTTTACTAGATATGTTCTTAGTCTAAGCCATTCAAGTTCTTTTCATGACATCTAAACACTATAGTTAACCTGTTACTTTTTTATGTTGTAATTAGTCTTAATAACTCATGGCTTTTGTATACATGGTGGCCTCACATACAGAAGTAGTACAGTTTAAAGGCAAAGGTAAAATGGTATTAAATTAACTGCTGTATCTGAATATGAAAGAAAAACTTCCAATCACTTATATGGTGATTAAAAAAAAAAAAAAAGAATGAATATCGCTCCTTTTTCCAGCTGTGTCAAGTAGACTAAAACTTTTTACTAGTAAGATTATTCTTTTCTCAGCCCTCAACATTTCATTCTGGTGGATCACTAGGGCGTCTCTCTGGCTTTCACTCTTCTTCCACTCTAACTTTATGAAATTTTTTCTGAGTCCCTCAGAAAGTCATTACACCTCTGTGCAATTAGCAGCCATGCCAACCTTTAATAGCGATGAGTCTGATGTTATTCTGATATCATTCTGCTCTAACACCTGCTGCTCAACCTTTCATCATGTGTGTATACGAATCTTAAAGTTTCTTCCTTCATCTGTTCAAAGACAATTTTTTTTCCTCCCTTGAATTAGCAAAGAGCTGTACAAGAGCAAAGAGCTGTAGGACAGACAAGCTGTGTGAACCATCACTTTCTCTTCACAAAGAGTTCTATTCCAAGATCAGAACAATTTACATGTGCAGGATCTATATTTCATCCCTGAGAAAAGCCTTCTAACATGAGTATAATTACGCAATTCTATTCTCCCATCCTTTTCATGGAACAGGAAAATGTGTTAGTGCAGTACTTCAAACCCTCTGTGCGACAGGCAGGATGACAGACTGTGGTTATTTAACGAGAACACTTTGGGAGAAGAGCAAACAAAAACTACTCATCAGTGTACTGATTTGATCCTCAATATGGCCAACACTGATCAGATAAAACTGTAAGATTAGAAGGAAAAGAAAAATCAAAATTAAAGTTCAAACATTACTCACTGCTTTGTGGTCTGTACAAAAGGACTAAAATATATATTTTTATGTTAATATTTAAGAAAATATAAGATTAATAAAGTTAAATAATCAAAAAAATGACTATTTATTTATGGGTTAAGGCTGAAATCACATGCACAATTTATTAGAGGAATGTGGGGTGGAAAAATAACATCCTTTATTTGATATTTATGGACTACATTTCTCTGACAAGGAACTTAAATAGAATTGTGAGTTTAAGAATATATTTGAAAAAGCAACAGGTGATTTACCTGGGGTACTGCATCCAGCCCTGGGATCCCCAAAACAAGAAGGACATGGACCTGTTGGAATAAGTTCAGGGCAGAACCACAAAGACGATTAGAGGGATGGAACTCCTCTCCTATGAGAAAAGGCTGAAAGAATTGAGATTTTCCATTCTGGAGATGAGAAGGCTCCAGGGTGACCATGTTGTGCCCTTCCAGTATCTAAAAGAGGCCTACAACAGAGCTGGAATTAGACTTTTTTACAAGAGCATGCACTTACAGGACAAGGGGGGAATGCCTTCAAACTGACGAAGAGTATGTTTACGTTAGAGATTAGGAAGAAATTCTTTACTGTGATGGTAGTGGGGCATTGGTATAGGTTGTGAAAAGTTGTGGTGACCATGTGATGACCCATACCTGAAAATGTTAAAGGCCAGGTTGGACAGGGCCCAGTATACTGGTCTAGTGGAAGGAATCTCTGTGGTGGGAAGGTTGGAACTACACGGGAGTAGACAGTCATCTAGATGATCTTGAAGGTCGCTTCCAACCCAAACAATTCTGTGATTCTATGATTTATCAATGAGCTTCATTTTTTAGTGGGCTGAATTTACCTAGAACCTGAAACAGATTGCTTTAAAAAGGCTAAAAAAAAGGATTTAACATCTGATCAAGTTTAAAATATGAGAGAGAATTAAGACCTGCCACCCAGATTAATAGCTTTTTTACTTTGAGTTTTACAATTGTGGAGGAAAGAGGGGAGTGTGTTTTGTTTTGTTTTCCTTCTTTGAGATTCTGAGTCTTGTCTTACTAGGAGTTTGTTCATCTAAATACTGATCAGAGTCAGAAATTATTAAATATAGGTTAATAAGGGGCTTGATGGTGTAGGAACATGGTTCACAATACAAAGAAATTTTATAAGCACTTCCATCCCCAGTGATACTCTTTTAAAATTTCAACTTTTTTGACAAGTTTAATATGAGGATCTTGATAGTTCAGATTCAGAAGATGAATCTAACTTTAAAACAGCTTCAAGTCTGAGACTCAGTTTAAAAAATTGGTTTGAGCATTATTTTTAAAAGAACTCTAAAATTATCTTCAGCTTTACAGCTCCTACAAAAAAGGAAAAAGTGTTTAAGCTTCTAAAAACAGAAGGGAAAACTTCCTATGGATATTTTCCTTTTATTAATTTATGAAAGAGTCTTTGTTGTTTAGAGAGTTGAAGAATTAATTAAAATAATATTAAACATGTATGAATTAATTTATCATTTTGTGCTCAAATGAATGAAGTACTTGTAATGTTGTTTAAAACTGAAAAAAAATTAATTCCCAAACACACACACTAATACTGGTCTTCATCAAGGAAACTGCTTTCAAAATTTTTGCTGAGTTGTTTTTCCCAAAGGCGCTAATTGTCTTTAATTTTTCAAAGTCTTTGCAACTGGAAAAGGCATCTCAAATAATTATGCTCTTCCGAGAGAGTTCCTCCCTTACACAATGAAAAAATAGATGTTCATGATCAAGGTGAAGTCTGTAGATGGGCCTTTAGCAGAATCTGCTTATTTGAGAAGGCTCAGAGGTGACCTGATTGCTGTTTACAACTACCTGAAGGGAGGATGTAGTCGAGTGGGTGTGAATCTCTTCTCTCAGGCTGACGACAAAAGAACAAGAGGACACAGCCTCGTGCTACACCAGGGGAGGTTTAGACTGGACGTGAAGAACTTTTTCACAGAGAGGATGATTCTTCACTGCAATGGTCTGCCCAGGGAGGTGGTGGAGTCACCATCCCTGGAGGTGTTTAAGAAAAAGCTGGATGTGGAACTCATTGACATGGTCTAGATCATGGGATCATGCAATTGATGGGATAGGGAGTTAGGCTATTATATTTAAAAAAAAAAAAAAAAAAAGATCATGACGTGACCCTGAGATTAGCACCAGTGTTGTGGATTCAATCTCTGTATGGGCATTCACTTAGGAGTTGGACTCAAAAATCCTTGTGGGTCCTTTCCAAGTCTGTGATTCTGTGATTCATATTTTTAAGTGTCTATTCAGACAGGTAAGTCCTTTTTTAGGTTAGCAAGATGTTTTCTCATGTGGCTGCAGTTTCACTCTCTTATTCTTATTCTTATTCTTATTCTTATTTCCTGATACACTTCAGTTAAGTTTGAAATTGGAACTACAGTCTGTCTCTGCATTCGTGGGTTATGGGTCTTGTGGGGGTCCCATGAATCACCCAATCCACAAGCATGAATATGCACATATTCATGAATATGCACATATGAATACAGTCATGCTGCAGTCTCTGTGGATGAGACTGCAGCCCTGTGGACGTGCTTTCCCTGTGGCTACATTAGCACCAGGTGCACCAGGCGTTGGGTGTGCAGCCCCCGGTGACACAGAGCATTTAGCACTTGGATTCCGCCACAGTTAGCACACCTATCAGCATCTCCTCCCCTGATTGTAGCCTTGGAAACAGTAATAGAGACACGCAAACACACACACACACACACACCTGCACATGCAGACCCCGCTCGCACTCCACAGGTGCTCCCTGGAAACATGTTGGCAGGGACAAATGCTTGAGAGAACCTGTTGCAGTTTAGAGTAAGATTCTGGCGTCATTTCCCTGCTCCCCCACCAAATCTGATAGAATAATTTCTTTCCTCAAAGGGAAGTGAAGAAAAAAGGAGAAAATTATTTATTAACTAAAATTCACAGATTATAACTAAAGAATCTGCTCCAAAGAGCTGAGGAACAACACAAAATAAACCTGTTTGTTAACTGTCCAAAAATGTCCATCTGGTTTTCCTACCCCAGACAGGAGAAGGGAGG
Organism: Pitta sordida; assembly: GCA_013390025.1. NCBI lineage: Eukaryota > Metazoa > Chordata > Aves > Passeriformes > Pittidae > Pitta > Pitta sordida. The sequence continues at coordinate 8,385 of WEKX01001571.1, read as the reverse complement.
CAAAAGGAAGAACCCAGAACCAAGTTCCTGGCTAGATGTGAAGCGTCCCGGAGCAAATGATTGAAATTTTCACAGTTCAGACATGTCTATGGAAAGAGTCCGATTCCTCCGATTCTCCGGGGAAAGCTGGAAAATGAAGAGTTGCTCCGATCGCCACCACATTGCACCACAGGACCGCCACAGAACTCGCACTCCACTGCTGTGATGCGTCATTCCCCTTTCCTGGATCTACCATTGTCACAGAGGGGGGTGGGGGGGGTTCTACAGACAGCACCCCCCAAACACAGCAATACGGAATACAAAATTCACCACACACATTACAATACGAACCTATGACAGCACCTCATGCTGGGACACGCGGTGCCACAGGAGTATACACCATGTGTTATAAACCTTCCCTGACATGTAACCTCTGCAACACTCATAAGGCTCACAGGTTCTTCTGAGTTGGAAGGGACACACAAGCATCATCTAGTCCAACTCCCAAGTGATTTCCACACAGGGATCGCACCCCCAACCCCAGAGCCAAGGGCACCATGCTCTGTCCATCCAAGACTCCCATTATCTAGACCATGCCACTGAGTTCCTTGGAGCAAACTGTGGCTGTCCTCAGTGAGTGAGAAGTGTAGCCCCTCAGGCCTGTGGAGGCATGCTCCATGAATAGCCAATTAATATTCGCTGAGAAATATTCCATGAATCTATGAAGATGGGAATCAGCAAGCAAGAATATGCGAGTTATTACTGTATTCCTTTCTCTGTATTTTGCACTTGGATTTTGTTGCCATCAGGAGCATAACAAATTGTGATTCATGACTACCCTTCAGTCCATACTAATAAAATGTCAAACTAATAGCTGCCTCTAGTTTTTATCAGTGAAAAATCTATTGACTCAGATTCATCTTTAATGTCTTGGTCAGCACATGGTATAGACTCCTTGAGAAAACGGTAAGACTGCTGAGCCTCTGCGTGTTTCCAGGCACTTTAATGTTCTACTCCTGTTCTTTGGTGCATGAGGTTAGAGGGATGTGAACAACCAGAACTGCACATTTGTAAACAACTGGATTAGAAAGCTGTTTCCAGGATGGCCTATTTATATTCCTATATTATTAGGGTTCTGCAAACTCTCATGAGGTAAATGAATTCCAAATTGTAGCTGAAAATCATTTACAATTGCGTTTTCAATTGATTGCTTTGAAACTTATGCAGTAAAGCTGAAGTACAGACTAAATTAAGAGTGGTTTGGTTCCACGAATTTTTGTTGGATAGTCCACAAACAGGCTTCATTTCTTACACTATAGTCTGCTGTTACTCTTTGTCATAATCACTTAAATTTTGGGTTACATTAATTCATTTCCATCAGAAGAAATTGGCAGCTGAGTACTGTTTTGATAGACAATTGGCCCTCTTCCTCTTCGTGCCCCCCAGATAGCAGCTTCACATCTTAGTGGCATGATTTTTCAGCGATTAAGGAGGCCCATTTCAAGACTGCGCATGCGCTACCTGACACACATGAATATTCAAAGTAGGCAGTCATGAATATGCAAATATCCCCCCCTGCAGCCACCCATCCCAAGCTGGGCTAGCCAGGGGCGGGCACCTGTGTTGGGCTGGCCCAGGGAGGGCACCCATGCTGGGCAGGCTCGGGGCAGGTGCACATGCCAGGGTGGCACGGCAGTGAGCCACACCAGGCACCCGCCCTGGGTCGGTTGTGGCAGAGCCAAGCCAGATATGCGCCATTCCCACATTGACTCAGCTTGGCTCTGCACAGCTCAAGAGCAGCCCGCCCCACTCCCCTCGGTTTGCCTCCCCTCGGCTCAGCTCCGAGTGAGGAGGCTTTGTACAGTTATGAAAGATTTACACACTCTCAGGTTAGATGTGGTATCTGAGACTTTCTTGGGGTAGATGACTACCCCGAGTATGGAGAGACCAGGTCTATCCACCAAGAAAGACACCGGGACAGCGGTACAGGCGACTCCCCTGCACCTGTGTCCCCAGACGAGTGGAAAAGGGATTTTTCCCAATGTGGGTAGGCTGCGGGCACAAGGAAGCACCAACACAAACACTGGCACACAGCAGGGCACTGCCAAAACAGCACTGGAGCGCCAGGAGGCAGTGTGAGGGTTTGGGGCAAATTTGCATATTAATAAGTTGCCATTCTATGTGGACGGAAGGCTGTGTGCATAGGAGCAAGACCCACGGTACCGTGGTATAGGGCACCCAACTGTACAACATCCAGATATAATGTTCTACTGAGCTGGAGCAGGCAAATGGGCAAGGAAATAATATCTTTTTCCACAGTTCCAAAATCTTTCCAGTTGCTTCTTTATACAACATTTTTTGGATGTCCTTATTTGTGAAGTTGCATCACCATGCTTTTTCAGACTGCGTTCCAGAAGATTTTCATCTGGCTTCCTAAACCTCTGTCTCCCTCAGTTACAAACCTTAACAATAGCCATCAAGAATAACAGCTTTGGCTCTCTGCTCTTCCAGGGCACAATACTTGGTCCTTAACTGTCTCTGTTCTCTACTTTCTTAACAGAAGACAACTCCAATATAAAATTCCTCGGTGAAAATCAGATTCATAAAATAACCTTAAAGCAGGAGAGGGACTTAGGTGTAATGATTGACAGGAAACTCAATGTGAGACAGCAGTGTGCCCAGGTGGCTAAGAAGGCCAGTGGCATCCTGGTCTGTATTAGGAACAGTGTGGCCTGTCAGACTAGGGAGGTTGTCCTTCCCCGGTACTCGGCACTGGTCAGACCACATCTTGAGTACTGTGTGCAGTTCTGGGCTCCCCAGCTTAAGAAGGATGTTGATCTGCTGGAGAGGGTCCTGAGAAGGACGACAAGGATGGTGAAAAGACTGGAGGACAAGCACTATGGGGAGCAGCTACGGGAGCTGGGGTTGTTTAGCCTGGAGAAGAGGAGGCTCAGAGGTGACCTGATTGCTGTTTACAACTACCTGCGGGGAGGTTGCAGTAAGGTGGGTGTGGATCTTTTCTCTCAGGCTGACAACACCAGAACAAGAGGACATGGCCTCAAGCTACGCCGGGGAAGGTTTAGACTGAAAGTTAGGAAGAAGTTTTTCACAGAGAGAGTGATCACTCGTTGGAATGGACTGCCAAGGGAGGTGGTGGTCCTGGAGGTGCTTAAGAGGAGACTGGATGAGGAGCTTAGTGACATGGTCTAGCTGGGGGTGTTGGGCTGGATGGTCCTGTGGGTCCCTCCTGGCTCGGAGTGGCCTGTGCGCCTGTGAGGGAACTAGGTTTGTGTTCACCACTCTGGGGTGTGCGTTCGATCTCTGTACGCCGTTAGATGGTGAGTTGGACTAGATGATCCTTGTGGGTCCCTTCCAACTCATAGTATTCTGTGATTCTGTGATTCTGTGATTAAGTAATATCAGTAATCTCTGGATAAACTGTAATTAAATATAAAAAAGATCTAAAGGTTTCTCTTAGACTTTGGACATCTATTTGGTAATACTAATCTGTGTATGTGAAAACAGAGACTTCAACAATTTTACCTGTCTGATTTCATAAGGAATTGTAATTATAAATTGTACCTATTTAAATGAAGCTATTAAACCCTCATTTCAATAAGGTGAACTAATGGCAATTAGCTTATAATATATTTGGTCTATTTTTCCATGTAGGAGACTGAAATATGGCATAAGGAATGTGTTACATTTGTTTCAAATCATTAGCAATTTACCCTTTTTTCATAGTTCACATTTCACTTTTTTGCATATATCTAGTCAGACCCATATTTAATATAGTTGCTATGATTAACTAAGTTTCTTCCAAAGAAACTGCTCATATGACTATTTATANAGGGAGGTGGTGGTCCTGGAGGTGCTTAAGAGGAGACTGGATGAGGAGCTTAGTGACATGGTCTAGCTGGGGGTGTTGGGCTGGATGGTCCTGTGGGTCCCTCCTGGCTCGGAGTGGCCTGTGCGCCTGTGAGGGAACTAGGTTTGTGTTCACCACTCTGGGGTGTGCGTTCGATCTCTGTACGCCGTTAGATGGTGAGTTGGACTAGATGATCCTTGTGGGTCCCTTCCAACTCATAGTATTCTGTGATTCTGTGATTCTGTGATTAAGTAATATCAGTAATCTCTGGATAAACTGTAATTAAATATAAAAAAGATCTAAAGGTTTCTCTTAGACTTTGGACATCTATTTGGTAATACTAATCTGTGTATGTGAAAACAGAGACTTCAACAATTTTACCTGTCTGATTTCATAAGGAATTGTAATTATAAATTGTACCTATTTAAATGAAGCTATTAAACCCTCATTTCAATAAGGTGAACTAATGGCAATTAGCTTATAATATATTTGGTCTATTTTTCCATGTAGGAGACTGAAATATGGCATAAGGAATGTGTTACATTTGTTTCAAATCATTAGCAATTTACCCTTTTTTTCATAGTTCACATTTCACTTTTTTGCATATATCTAGTCAGACCCATATTTAATATAGTTGCTATGATTAACTAAGTTTCTTCCAAAGAAACTGCTCATATGACTATTTATAGTCTATATAAAAAGAGAGAAGGTTGAAATTCTGGCTCATGTAAATAACTGACATAATTTCAGTTCAGAGATAATCATAATTTGAAGAGACTGGAGCCTATGAAGTGCTCTGGGGAACTTTATAAATGTTATTAAAAGACGAAGAAGCAGTTGTGATCAGTAACTGTTTTGCAAGCTGCTTTTCTGTTAGTACAGAGATACAAGAATATAGGAAGATTCTGAGACTGAATCGCAAGTCCTTTCAGCCACCACTAACTGCCAGTACCACTGGAGTTACTTGAGTTGAATAGGTAACATTGCTGGATGAGAGATAAAACACAAGCTGGAACACAAGACATTACATCTAAATATAAGAAAACCCTTTGCCACCATGAGGGAGGCCGAGCACTGGTGCAGGTTGATCTGGTAGATTGGAGGGGTCTCCATCCTTGGAGGTACTCAAAACTCAACCAGGCATGATCCTGAGAAACTTAGTCTAGCTGAACCTGCTTGTGCAGGGGGCTTGAACTAAACAGCCTCCAGAAGTACCTTGCAGCCTCAGGAATTTTGTTATTCTGCAGAAAATAATCTTTCAAATGCCTAAGTGACTCCTTCTGAGTTTATCCACGACCGCTTAAGTTCTGAGCAGAGATTGACTAGCACTCCTTTGTGTAAGAGGTAGAAGATGTAAACCCATTATTAAGAAGCTAATTTAAATTCTCTACTCTGCTTGAGGGGTTTTGTACTTACATCTCTTGCCTCCCAGCTGACTGTAGTCCACTTGCCATAGCAAAACAATATATTTGTATTAGAATAAACGTAATCTAAAGATGACTCTGAGAGTTCTCGGGTCTAGAAAACTCCAATTCCATGTTGTCATTATTCACACCAAAAGTTTATGTGTCTTCTGGCATAGGAAGGAGGTGAATACGAGTCCTGTGGAGATGGGATGAGTTTGTTGCAAGCATTTCCTCACAGGTAGATTTCCACCTATGATAGTTGCACAGCACCGGGCACCTCCCTGGATCAAGGAGCCAGGCTTTGTGTCACTGAGCTAAATCTCACTTCAAATACGTAACATTCCTTGATGTTTGCTGTAAATCTGAAGGATTTTTGTCCTGGCTTTTGCATCCCACTAAAATGTGACAAGCTGTTTCTTAATATGGTCCAGAGCTTGAATGCCTATCTAGAGACATGTCCACCAGACATTTGGCTGCCTAATGAGACAAGATGCCAGCATAACTGTCCAGTACCCAGATTCCTCTGTGAATTAAGCTTTTGGGCAGTGTAAAAAGGAGATTAAAAAAACATAACAAACACAGTTGGATGAAATAGAGACTGTCACTGTTCCAAAAGCAATTTTCTTTTCTGACAATCAGAAACTACTATCCCTCTGGTGGGATAGCAGTAATATAAAATTCTCAACCATTCTCAAAATGTCTTATCACCTCGACAGTGTTAAATTCAGGTGGAAGTAGAAACCTTTGTATGACACTCAAGAAGTTTGCTTATATGTACGTGTATTTTTGTTTTTTTAAATAACCAGAGACATCATTTCATGTTGTCAAAATAGCTGTTGATTAAGCTGAGCCATGAAGTAACAGATCNTTCCTGTAGTCGCTCCCCATAGGGCCTGCCCTCCAGTCCCTTCACCATCCTCGTTTAAATCCCCAACAGAAGGTTAGATAAAACCTTTTACTGCTGAGATATACCTGTGAATTAACTAATTGTGAAGTGGTAATAAATGTTTTAATTATTTCCCATCTGTTAGTAATTCAACAGCATCCTGCTCAGTTTGCATAGCTGCAGTCCTTCCATCGCTCTGCTTTACGCTCCCTAACCAGTCTGAAGTCCCTAGTGCTGTATGATCTGTATTATAGCCCCCTGAGGTAAAGACAGAAGAGTTCTTTAAAATAATTTTCCCCCTTTAAATACATCATGCCTGCAATCTTACCATTGCATTTACACCATCTTTTTAACATAATAAATACTATCTTTATGCAGTCTGAGAAAACCTCAAAACCCCAAACCAAACCAATGTCTGAATTGTTTTTCTAGTGCAAATTACTAAAGAAAAAAGGTTGAGGACTTAGAGATGAAAATTCAACCTTACAATAAGTACATTTAAAAATAACTATACTCATAGTAAGCACATAAAACTAGGAAATTAAAGGCAAGGAGTGACTTGTCATGCCTCAAATATATGGTGAATACACAGAGTATACTCTTCTACATTTTAATGAGAATAATTCACACAGTTTTAAGCAAGCCACTGCCACTAAACATTATCAGCCCTTCATTAAATTTCACATTGTTTTAACTTTAAGCATCAGGTTCACATTATTATTTTGGGGGTCATTTCTGTTTACGTGTCTACTGTATTTTTTTGAGACAAAGAAAAATCCATTATTTTACTTTCTTTTTTTTTTTTTTGAGTGAAAGATGCTTAGTTAAAAATGAAAGATAAGGTGGAAAACATTTAGCTCAAAAACTTCTTGTTCCTTGCCATCTGATGTCAGTGAAAGACCAGGAGGCTCCCCCATTCCCTTCCTTGACTGATGTGCTCATTCAGCACAGAGAGCAAAAGCAGGAGTAAATACCATCATCATGAATATAGGATAGGTATACATTAACATTCTCTGTTCTGTACTTGTAGTGTGCTGGTTTTGGCTGAAGTAGAGATAACTTTCTTCACAGTGACTGGTATGGGGCTGTGTTTCAGATTAGTGATGAACACAGTGTTGATAATATAGAGAAGAAGTAATTGCAAAGCAGTGCTTACACAGAGCCAAGACCTTTCTGCTCTTCATTTTGCCACACTGACAAGGAATTGAGATTGCCTGGGAGGTTGAGAGAAGAGAAAGCCAGAACAGGTGGCCCAAACTGAGCAGAGCGATATGCCGTACCATATGACATCATGCACACTATATAAAGCTGTGGGGACGTTTAGAATGACAGCATTTGTCTTGCCAAGTCACCATTACATGTGCTGGAGCCCTGCTGTGCTGTAGAGGTTGAATACCTGCCTGCCTATGGGGAGTAGTGAATTAATCCCTTGTGTTGCTCTGCTTGTGTGCCCAGCCTTTGCTTTCTCTATTAAAATGTCTTTATCTCAATACATAAGGTTTCTGGTTTTTATCCTTCCCATTCTCTCTCTGATCCTGCTGATCAGGGAGTGAGTGAGAAGTGGTGTGGAGCTTGGTTGCCAGTTGGGGTTAAAACACAACATGTAGGAAATAGGATTTATATATCCCTCATTAGCTGGCCTCTGGGGGAACATGGAGGAGAACAGGTTCCCACGAGCATTAGCCAGTGTTTCTCTTAGTGCAGCAGTTCAAACTTCTAGAGCAATTTCTCACAGTTCAGCATTGCTGACACACATAAGTTACCACTGCCAGAAACTCTTCTTCACTGTGAACAGCACACCCCAGTTTAAGATTAGAGTAATATTCACCTACCTCCCTCAGAAATCAGGTGCCTCTAAGGACTTGGTCAATTCATTAGTGGGACAGGAATGCAGGTAGTCTTTTGCTTTGTCCCTGTAATGGCAGGATCGGACCCAGAAAGCAGCAGGAGGAGTCTTGCACTTAGTAAATGGTTTAAGGGCTGGTGCCACCAGAAAAACATTGGGTTCTATGAGGTGTCCTTCACCAAACAAGTGTTGACAGACCCTGGAGGGCTGAATCTATCAAATAGAGGCAAAAGGATTTTGGCCCGGGGGCAGGCAAGACTCATTGACAAGGCTTTAAACTAGGTTCAAAGGGCGCAGGGGATCCAGCAATCACTCAAGAGGGCACTGGAATTGGCAAGAATGAGCCAAAAACAAATTCAACAACACAGCTGATGTGCATGTACACCAATACATGCAGCCT
>WEKX01001570.1:63481-101793 GCA_013390025.1 Pitta sordida | reverse complement strand
AATCACCTCCCTCACCTGGCTGGTGATACTTTTCCTGATGCCCCCTAGANCCTCCCTCACCTGGCTGGTGATACTTTTCCTGATGCCCCCTAGAAAATTTTTGGCCCTCCTGGCTGTCAGGGCACTGCTGACTCACATTCAACTTGCCATCGACCACGACGCCCAGGTGCCTTTCTGTGGCACTGCTTTCCAGCATCTCATTCCCCAGTCTGTATAAACACCCAGAGTTGCCCCATGCCAGGTGTAGAATCCAGATTTTCCCTTTGTTGAACTTCATATGGTTGGTGATTGTCCAGGCCTGTAATTTATCCAGGTCTCTCTGCAGAGCACCTCTGCCTTTGAGAGAGTCAACAGTTCCTCTAAGTTTTGTGTTGTCTGCATATTTGCTTAGTATCCCTTCCAGTCCTGCATCCAAGTCATCCAAGTTATGAAGATATTGAAGAGCACAAGGCCTAAGATGGAACCCTATGGAGCCCCACTAACGAGAGCCTGTCAGTCTGACGTCACCCCATTCACTGTTACCCTCTGTGATTGATCCATGAGCCAGTTGTTCACCCACTGCATGATGCATTTTTCCAGCTGTGGGCTGGACATTTTGTGCAAAAGGATACTGTGAGAGACAGTATCAAAACTTTTACTGAAAACAAAAAAGATTACATCAACAGGCTTCCCTTGATCAACTGCATGGATGTTGTAGCATCTCTGAAAATAATTGGTCTCTCTCTGCTTGTTTCCTTGCTTGCTTCAATACTACAATGCCTGTTCACATCTTCCTGTAACTGCTTCACGTGGCAATACAGCTCTTCAACCGGGACACACCTTCTGCAAAATAACCCGGTCTCACCGAGATGCATCAGACACTCCTGGCAACACCAGACCTGGAGAGCTGCAATAACAGTAACCATAACAGCTGCCTTTAATTTTTTAAAAAAATAGGGATGGGCCTTTACCTGAGTCAAGAATCTGAAATACCTTACCAGGAAATAAAAACAAAAAATGTCTACTTGAACTGAAGGCCCAGAACAACAGCAGCACCTTTCGCAGAAATGGCCTCTACAAAAGTATGCTCGTAGAAGTGACAATCACTATTTTCATCCAAGTTTACAATAAACAAATCATTTCATCTACTAGTTTCCACACTTAAAACACACATATGTGGCAGAAAAATTTAAAAGTTTGGTGGAAGTTGTGTCACTCTTTTAGTTCACTTAAAGTTAATAGGGATTGGTACATTAATATTATGCTTTAACACTAGAATATAAAAACTGACGGCTACCATTTGCTTCCTTTGGCCAGTATCTTTTTAACATTAAGAAGAGTGACACATTTGAGAACTGATCCAGACAGAACAGGCCCATTGATGAACGATGGCTGGAAGTCTCTTAAACACAGCGAGTAGGTTGAGGTAACCCCAGGCACTGATCTGTCCCTGTTCATGTCCTTCCCAGTTCACAGCTGTACAAGCAGGGGCTCAGCTGCAGATCTGGATGGAACAACTGCTGGTGCAAAGTGTGGCAGCGGGACCCCTGCCCGCTCTGGAGCACAGCAGCACCGAGTGGACACCCTGGCTAAACAAAGAAGCACAACCAGGAGGAGTCACAGGACTTCATTCCCCACAAGTTAGTCCAGCGTCTCCTGTGGACACACCTTCAAAGAGGTTCACTTAAGCTTTGAAGTGAGTTAAAGTAGTGACACAATGATGAGAACTCCTGAAGAAAGGAAAAGTGAAAGCACGAAGTTTACACATACACTGCATGCTTATGCTCTGAAAATACAGACCCACTAAGATTACAGCACTTCTTTGAATGCAAAAAAGTCAATGATAAAACTAATTAAGAACTTAGCTTAATAATTCAACTTTAGTTGCATGTAGACTAATGAAACAGGTGCTTGCACGTATTCAGTGAACATTAAATTTTACACTAAAATGGCTAGAAAAAAAAGGGGAAAAATGGATATTACAGTAAAATATATATAAGGAAGCTTTAATTTTTGTATGTAATTTGGAATATGGAAAAAAAAAAAAACCAAACCAAAATCAAACACTTTAAAGTGGGGAGGATTTGCCCTATCTTCCAAAAATTACCTGGTTTCATTTTCTAACGTAGTTGATCTTAAAGACACTTAGGCATTCCACTGTGTTTACCATGTTCACATCAACTACTTTCCTCTGTGTTAAAAGGGATAAAACTGCAACACATACAATTGAATAAAATGGCAAATAAAGAAAAATATTATTCCCCCTTCATACTATTCTGAGATACTTCAACAGTTGAGATGTCTTCATGCAAATGTTGATCTTCCATTTCATAACCATATATATTTTCAATTACATGAAACCATTTTCACATCAACCTCCGCACAAATGAAGACTTCTACATTTAGAGGTGTGTATGGAAAATATTACTAAACAAGTCGATCAAATTACAGCAGTTGAAATGCATCGGTTTCAGTAATTTAAAAGTCTCTTTCAAATTCAGGATAAATAGGATATCAAAATCACAGGGACAGAGCTGAAAGTCATCTGATAGCCATTTCCTCCCATTAGACACTGTTTGTAGCAAGCATCTGGCTAACGCATCCCTCGTGACCTTCCCAGGCTTCACTCAACCTGCCCTACCACACCTCTGCTCTTACAGTGTTTCTTGTTGTGACTCACTCCTGACACAGGTTAGACCCACTGTTTCCTCCTGCAGCCATCCTGGACACTGGAAAAAATCTTTTGCAGAAACCTTTTTCTTAATGGAGACTTTATCAAATGTTCCTTCACTCTGTCTACACTGAACAGATCAAAAACACAAGAGAAACAATGACATTCCCACTTAAGAACTACTGTCATCATTATGCACTATTAAACACTAGTTGTTACTCAGTTATATAGTAACAAAAAAAAAAAAAAAAGGAGAAGGAGAAGGAAAGGGAGAGGGAATTTTCAGTAGGAGATAACTCAGCAAGAAAAGCAGTGTTGTTAGAGGCTGAATAATATGAGGTATCCATGACCAAATCAAATACTGAGATGCCACTAAACAAGCAGCTCTCGTACCTCCGCCTCAGCAAAGCCTCAAAAAGTTACCACCTACACAAGTCACAACTTGTGTGTAAGTGATGACTGTATTCCATGTCTGCAATATAGAAAAATGAAAATTTTATCAAGAAAAAGAATACAGATCTTTCCCTTATTCAAGTTATTAAGATAGATCAGATTTTATTAATTTATTAGCAAGAATGGGATCAGACACCAGACCCAAGTGTCCCTTCTTTCATGCTAATGCCATTCAAATGGCAGAAGAGAAAGTAAAGACAAATCTTAAGGAGCATGTCTGCATCATACAGAGGGTTGTGCTGGGAACATGATGATGGACCAGAACCCAGCTGTTTCTCAGTGCAGAGCTGTGCACAGCCGTGCTTCCTTGTGACACCAGCTCCTAAGAGACACGGCTGCACCACACCAACATACACACATCCTTACGGACGTCTACCCTGATCCCCCCATCCAAGATGGAACCGCCCCGTTCCGTGTGAGCTCCTCTGTCTGCTCCCAGCAAGCCTGAGTTATTGCTACTCTCTCCATGGCATGATGTGGCCCAGGTCCGCTGAAATTCACCTACTGCTTTTACAGATTACAGATCTCGTTTAGCAGGTGCTTTTGTTCCCAGCTTGACACACTGAATTGGCATCTCTCCCATCCCAGTTTCCCATTTGAGTACTGTCTTGATTTTTGCAATTTCTCTTTGTATTGTGTCAGATTAAAATCTAAATCACGGGCGATGACAAGGAACACTGACGCTGTAAACAGACACCTCTTTAAACAAAGTTGTGATCAAAGCATCAGCTAGCTCCATAAAACCCAGGTGGCTCTAGCTTATCATATGCCATACTCATTATTTCAAGTGGCCCATTTAATAGATTTTCAGGTGTCAACAAAAGAAGGTTTGCGCCAGTTCTTTAATTTCTGGCTCTGGTTATGTACCTGGTCACTTTTGATAAGAAGGCCTAATATTTTTAAAAACAAAAAGGTTAAAAAATACTTATTTTATACTCGGGCTTTTTGTCACAGTTGGCAAAACCACAGAAACCAGTGTGGCTTTGTATTATTCACCATTTACACAAAGCTTAGCTAATTACAGAGGAATACCAAATGACTCATGTTTGCCATAGTTTTCTGTGGGCCACTGTGTTTGTCCTGCATTGTCCTGCATGTCCAAAACTGGCAGCAACTTTAAGAGACTTAACCTGCAAGTTCCATGTAAAAAGACCCAGCCAAACATATTAACTACTAACAAAAGTCTTTACCTTTAAAATTGTTGTAAGTTCTGATAGCAAGCAGGCAAAGACAAAAAAAAGTTGATTTGACATTTATTCTTTTTAACTTTTTGCTTTATCCATCCAAATACATCAATTAATTTTTCACTTGAAACATCATAAGAAAAATGCCTTGCAAGATTCAGTCAAGCATCATAAAATAGAGCACTGTGAATAACAGGAATCCTCTTGCAAATGTCATTTTAAAAAGTAAACCCAAGAACTCAAATTTCTACATTTGAGGAAAGAAGGACTTATTGCTTTTAATTCTACAGCATTGCATCAAAGTGCAATTTTACAAGAAACTCCCTCATCCCTCATCCTGTCATTCATTATTACAAGTAGCATCTTGCTTCCCTCCCAAGCACATTTTAATTTCTGACCCATTATTTCAATTTCTTTTTAAACAAAAGAGTAGATAAAATTTTTTCATGGACATTAGGTTTAGAGGTCTAACATTTTCAAAATGCTATGGCATTTCACCTTGCAAACCTCCATTTGCCTTTCATTTACAACTGAAATTTCACTTTCCAAATTAGTCAGGCAGAGATGCCAACAATATTCAACTGAAAGCCATTAAGACCTGGACACCTAAACTCCAGTGCTGTTTCTAAAATGTTTGAGCAAGTATGTGTTTGCATGATGTTCAGGACACCCAGAGCCAGCTGACGCCTCTGGGCATGAGCACCATTAAAGTATAAATCAGGTCTCGCTTCCTAGTTTGAGAGCTACACAGCTGCCAGGGTGGGAGTACTAACCTCCTTCCAACTTACATCGAAGCATTTCTTATTCCCACTCCTTATTCCATCTCCTCAGTGTTGCTCCTATCTTCAGCACTTGGTGCCTATTGGAAACCATCACTATGCCTCCAATTCTAGTTTCTGTAAATTGATCAATCCCATCCAAATCCTCAACTGACCTTTCCTCTACTCTTCCATCAGCAACACACCACCCAGTGACTTTGACACTGAACTCATCTCACAAGCACATGACAGCGGGGGTGTATATACACATCTATATATACGTACATATATAGAGGCTTGCAGGGAGATATTTTGTTACCATTCTTTGGCTTTGAGATTATTCTTCCTATTCCTGAGGAGAACTGTCATGTTTGGTCTAGTTCCTGAACAGCTGGTGCTGCAATCTTGTCTTTCTTGTACATGATGGAAGCTATGTAATCAGACAGCAACACATCAAGTCTAGAAAATCATCCTCAGTAGGACTGAAATAACTAAAAAAATCCTGCCCTTATAGCTTCAGTTACTTCTAGCAGGACTGAGGAAAATGTTTTTCAACTGCAAGAACCACTAGGCTCAGGGGATGAAGACCTTCAGAATTTCCTGAGTAACAAAGACATCCATTTTTATGAGCGCTGCTTGTTCCACTCGTGAGAAAGGCCTTCAAGCTTCAGTGTGTATCAGGAGTGGCACCCAGTGTCCAAACTGCAGCCTTACAACAGCGTCTTCAATTGCCTTCTCAGCCTTCCCTTGTTCCTTTCTCCCAGGCTGCAGCCTGTGAAAATCAGCAGCTCTATGTCTGAACTGTATATATACTCTCAGTAAAGCAGTTTACATAAAGATTTTGCCAAACTGTTTTAATCGACAGTGTCTAGCTAATGCAAATTTTCAACTATTCAATGTGGAGAACAACTACCAAGTCTGGTAAAATAATCAATTAAGCCTTACAGCTACAGATTTAAACTGAATGAAATCAACATTCGTGTAAACTATGGTCTTTCAGCTGTACTCAACAACTGACTTCAGAATCACAGCATGATTTATTCTCAATCATTGGTACTGCTTTAATAGCCCAAACCAGTCTTCCTAAACATGTCCTGTTAGAGCAGAAGTAAAAATCACTAAAAGAATTGGAAAAATAAAAAATAAAAAAAAAAAAAACCCAACGAACAACTTTCATGTTCTGCAGCTATTCAGGATTTTAAAGATCATCTATTATGCTTGGCTAAGACAACTGAGTGAAAATGAGAGTAACAAATCCAGCAAATGAAGTTGTTTTGCTCTTCACAAGATGGACCAGAGGGACAACACTCACTTTTAAACAAGATCCAACACCTGGAGAAAGCTATAAAGAAAGCTTCCCCCAACCTGCTGCAAAAGCTACGATTTCTTTTTTTTTTTACTATCACAAAGAGTTCAGAATTGCACAAAATGGATTCAGATAAAACACTTAATGATTAGAACAACTATCCTAAAGCATTAAACAACTATTATTCTGTCAGTAGGTAAGAACACTGTATGGAGCAATACAAACTGCAAAAAAAAGAAAAAGAAAAAAGAACATGCTACAAGGAAAGAAAAAAATTGTATTTCCACCCACATGTGGAAGTCAAATTATAAATACCTCTTTCAGTAATGTTGTCAAACTTCATCTGGTCAGTTTTCCTGTTTAACTACCATCAAAACCTGAGCCTCACCATAACCTCTCTCCCCTCAAAAAATGAAGCCCAGCATTATCTGCCTCGTGTGCGAGCTGCAGGATCATTACATGCACCTCTTCAGGAGTCTCGCAGCCAAGTGAAATTCTGAGTTCATTAAAACATAAAGATTAGATCTCAGTTATACTGCAAATATCTCTGAACAAGCTTTTCCTTCTCAATCACAAGCACAAAACTGGCACAATTTAACAGCTTGAAGACAACTCCCAAATCCCAAAGTACAGTGACTGTAGTTCCTCCCCACCTTTCCCCTCCAATTTCTCTGCTACATGAAAGCACCCTATAAAAGCTGCAAGACACGCTGCACAAATTATGTTTTAATATATAAATATATGTATACATATATAAATATATATTCACGCACGCAGACACTGAATAGCGTGTTCGAATCCTGTTGAATTACTTCCTTGGTAAGATTTATTTTGTTTCAACAAGACTTCCAGTTGCAAAAACACGCATACATCGCACAGCAAATATATCTCTTGTGAGGTGCCTAATATGGACAGGGAAACCATTTTGATTATTCTGTGCCTGCTTATGCATTGTCCTACAAAACAATAAGATAGAACAGCAAGAAACTAGCAATTAAGAGAGCCTGAATGCACATCGGGAATCACTAAAATCCACGCCAGCCAAGTCAGGAAGAATATGACTGATGAATAGGCCATATTATATTAGGATTGTTAGCAAGTGTTAAAAAATTATCCTTAGCAGATGTCCCTTATGACCTAAATATATCACACAAAGAACATGCCCGTCTTATTTCCTAAGAAGTTTTAAGAAATTTTTCCATTTCTATTATTGACTACAACTCCACATTGCTGCATGTTGGCTATAAATATGTACAGAGGATTTATCACAATAAACCTACAAAAATGTATGAGTATTTTACTAAAGAGTAAACAACCTATTTTAATGTGTATTTTTCTACTGCATGAATTTACGTTGTACTGAAGCATGTAATCCAATAAAAGAAATCAAACTGTGTGTTCAGCAAACAGTGAAACAAAAGACAAGCTGCAAACTACAGCAACTTATCGACCGACACACCACAAACCAAAATACAGTAAATGTCTTGAAGTTAGACAGGTGAGAACTTTATCTGCAGTAAATCCATTTTGTGGATACATTCAATAATGAATTATATAAATTTGAAATTTCTGTACATAATTATATGTGCAACTATGCACACCCTGATCATCTTCAGTAGAGCTTTAAAGAAGTTTTTACTTTCTTAAATTTTGCTGATACTAAGATTCTGTACACTGGCTTACTAAACTAAAAAGATAAGCAAGATTTGATCAGTTTGAGCTTTCCCAGTTTCTTCATACATTTGTGACTGCTCCACTGCATTTAACAACACATACTAATCATAAACAAATAATGCTAAAATATAAACTTAAACTCTACCAAGGATTTTTCTTCTCTTCTATCAAAGGCTAGTATTTCTCAAGAAAACCTTTTAAGTTTCATAATTTTTGTGAAATTGCTTCTTATTTAACTCCACTGCTGCATTAGGTTTCCTATCAGCAAAACGGATCTCGAGTCTGTTCCTCAAGTATTCAATTCAACATTCAGTCCTGAGCCTTGGGCCAGTTTCATGTCTGTGCCATCAATAAAATAAATGTAAACACTATGAACAAAAGAGGTGCAACTTCGGTTTAATGTGTATTATGCTTCAAGAATGGATCATTTTATTAAAAGAACAATGCTACATAATTTTTCCAGATTATGCAGTTGAGAAATCCATAAAACATTATGGAGTGAGAAATAAAAACTAAAATTATTTTTCTTAATTTACTGCTACTGCCTAATCGGGTTTTATTACTTTTCACTCAGATGTATTGATTTGAACTCCTTTTCAATAGAACCATAGGCATTTCCTTCATTTTGGCTTTCAGAAAAAAAATCTATGGGATTTGCTCATTTTGCCGTGCTCTCCTTCAGCTCCCTCAAGTTTATTACAGCATTCTTTGGGAAAGGAAATGGCTAAATACTTGCATTAGCAAAAAAGGAAAGGAGGGGGAATGGAAAGAGGTAATAAGAAGGTGTTAAAAGAACTTTCTCTTCCTCTTGGTCCAGTCCCATTGGGAAAAGTGTTAGCAAAAGAACAGATGAGAGTCCAAATGTACGGCCAAGGCAAAGGGGGACCACAAGGACCACAAGCAATCGGTCCCTGAAGGCAGGACAGCAAAAAGGACAGGGAGTGTGACCCAGGCATGCCAATGGGAATGCCCACTCCTGTACCACATTGTCCAAGACTGAGGAATAATAATCAAGGATGAAGAAGTTGAATGATTTTAGCAGAACTGGCAGTGCTGTCTTCTCGTGGTTTGGGCTTCCTTCTGGATGTAGCTTAGGTTCCTCCAAACACAGAGGCAGCTTAGAGCCACGACTTCGTTAACTTTAGGTACCCAAGGCAGTGCCTCCCTCAGCTGTGCGAGATGGAGACAGGACCTATGGATGTTCACTATGTTCCAGCAATTGCCAAAAAAACCCTGCCTCTTTAAAAAACAAATGGTTATCTCCAGACTTTGCTCTTGAACCATACTACAGGAAAATTCAAATGCTTAGCAAAAGAGTGAGTACATCTGGAAAAAAAAATCTAAAGCCAGCAAGTCTCACCTTTACCATATGTTCACAGAAATACCGTTTCTTAAACTAATGTGTAGTACAACAGCAAAAAATACTTGGCAGTCTCTGCTTTTAATAGGAACTAACACATTAGATACTGTTTTCCATAATATTCTCATAATTTATTGATAAAATATAAACACAAGGTCATTTGCACCTGTGTGATTAAAAGTGGGAATATAAAATATTTTCAGAGTTCTTGCATATTCTCCAAACTGAACAAATACATTAAAAGGATTTATAAAAATTTTAAAACCTTCACATTCTTTGTAACACATCAAAAATCATTTTTGAGTACTCAAGGTAAATAACCGGTACATTTTCTTTCCCCTAGTAAGTAACAAGAACGAGGCTTAATGTTTTCAAGTCACTATCACAAACTACAATATAGGTATAAAATTCAGATTGATGCCTGAAATCAAAGAATAGATGTTAAATATCTGAATACACATTCGTTATGTAATTGGTTATCCTCTTCTGTTCACTTTTATGTCTTTAGACAAAGTTAAACTGATTATATTAGCACAAAAAAATCAAACTCTGACCAGCTCATTTGTAATATTTTACCCAAACTGCAGGTAAAAGAAATTGGGCTTTCATACTGCTGGCCACATAAAAATTATTGAGTTTTTGCAAGTCTTACAGAATTACATGAAATATCCACATAGCAAACTAATCTACTGTACATCATGATTTTAAGTAAAGAATACAGCTAAGATAGAGCACAAGTTATAAAGCAAAAACCTCCTGGCTTCAAGCTGAAAAACTGCATACAGTGAAACGTTTAAACACGTAACTGAGTTCCATCTTCCAGGTCATTCTAATGTTGCTAAAAGACGCTAACACACAGCAAATTACCTATCTCTTAAAGTAGATGCTTCTCTAATTTTTTAGGGTTAGTAAGTGAATATTCTTAAGCACAATTTTCAGTAAATTTTAGTATCAAAGTTTATTAAATATGTTAATAATATCCTCTGCAATTGTGAATTATGGGGGCGGGGAGAGGATCAAACAACCTATGACAGAATTTAGGCAGCCATAAGGCTTTTCTGTTTAAAATTACTTAAGGAAAAATGCCATGAAATAAGTTTCTTAAAAATAAAAATAAAAAAAAAGACGGTAAGAACTACCAGAACATTTTGCATTTAAAACCAAATTACACTGAGTTCTTCCTCAGCAAAATGTCAACGGAATATGATTTAAATAAAACTTTAATATGCCTGGTATTTTAAGGAGCAAAATTGTCTCTTTTTGATACAAAATTACATGTTGAACGAAAGGATTAACGTACCACTTTATAGCATTGCCCCAACAATAAAAATCAACTCGAAAATTCGGAAGTGCAGTAAACAAAGCAATTCAGGCAGTTTGTGCGGTACTATCACAATAGTTGATACACGATTTTCAAGTCTGCACAGTCCAATAGTATAAACCCCCTTAGATAAGCCAAGAAATTCCATCCCAAATGCTGCATCCCCTCTCTTAGTCACGCGTGGAAGAACTGGGGAGCAAAGAAGCAAACCCGCAGAACGAGCCAGCCCCTGCCCTGCTCTTAGGACACCCACACAGGGAAGTCTCTCAATCACATTCTCTCCGCGTACAGTGAGCCTTAGAGCACACAGCACATCCCGGCTGATGTAAGACCCGAAAGCACATTGAGTCAGGAGAGTCAATACAAGGGATGTTCCGCATTCGCTCCCATCACACGCGACCGGCGTCTCATCAGCTGCGCTGGCCTCCAGCGCCCTCTGCCGGCGCCGGGCAGCACGGCACACACTGCGGCACCCGACAGGTCACACACCCGCAGAGCTCCAGCCGCCTGCAGCCCGAAAAGCAGCCCTTGACAGGGATTTCTTTTTCTTTGCCCAGTAACGACAAAAACCTCGTCAGCAGAGGCAGGTCTGCACACTGTGAAAACTCAGGCAGAACACGTAACGAGCTGCGTGCTGGCTGCTCCACTACATCACTACCATCACACAAATCATGTCAACGTTAGTTTCCTTCCAGAAAACAATCAAAAGGGACAGCTAAAGCACAAAACAATCCAAGTGTGATTAGCAGCGTTATTATAGAGCCTTGGTTATGTGATACATCTTACTTGATGAGAATTAAGCACATCTAGTAACTAACCCCTTTGTCCACCAGCATGTTCCGATATCAGTTCTGGCAACCACACACACAAAAAAAAGAGATCATTTTGAGTGTTTGACAACTCATCATCCATCTTCTGTTACAATCATCTGAATTCCTTCTATAAATTAATCCTTATCAAATCTACTGACTTCACAAATTCATTACATTCAAATGATAAAGAAAAAAAATCCAACTTAAAAGTCAATATTCTTTTAACATAGAGAACAAAGTGAAACTTCATAAATGCACGCACAGGTCTGACAGGCTTTTGCAGCACTTAGTAATTGGAAAGTCAACATTTACATAGTATGGCTTTCTTCCTAAATTACTAAAGGCCTTAGGAAAAACATGGATGAGGAGTCCAGATAAATGGACTACAACTGGAGCCAGAACCATGGCTGTGATTTACAAGTTTTGGGGTTTCTTCCTAACCTTAGTCGAATAAAACTCAAATTTCATGTAACTTGATTTCTGCATTTCATAAATAGTCCATTTTTTTACAATAGGAAACAATAGACATGAGCTACAACTGTTATACCTAAAGAGAATAAACCTAAACAGACAAAAACAAACACAGAAAAGAGTCAGCTAAAATTGCATCTGCCTATACAGGACACAGTTACTGCAGGATCAAGGTCTCTCCTGCAACAATACAAAAGAAAAACAAGATATGCCTACAATGATAAAACCTTTTATTTAAAATGGGAATAACTGGAAGCTGCTTTCACAAGAAAAACTAACAAAATTTAGCCTTGAGACATGCCTTTATGGAAAGCAGATGAATCAATGTGGGAACAAAGCACCATACCTCTCTGCAAATCAACATTGCTAGGGGGCTGTGATTTAATGACATCAGGACTTGTACTACAATACCAGCAAAAGCAGGCAACGCTCAGAGAGCCCATCTGTTCCCTATTGGCAAACATGTACTCTCTGGGAGATTCTGGTGTGACTATACGGTGGTTTCAAGCACCATAGGGTGTTTGAATTGCCCCTCCAGTTGTACTCACACAATTGTTTGTAGAGCCACATTACATACATGATGAAAAAACTCAAAACCTCTACAACACAGTTGACTTTTTAACGAAGATGCTTTTTTAAAAAAGCCAAAACAGTCTACCAAACACCTATGCACTGAGACACAGTGTGATGGGAAGTGCAAGAGCTTCTGTGACTCTGGCCTTGAAGCCCTTATAAGATCAAACCAGTGCAGCAGAATACAGGCTTCAGGAAATGCAGCCTCAAGAAAAAGGCCTCCAAAGAAGAGGAGGGGCCTCCACAGAGGCAACACCTACTGCTGTAGGCAACAGTTCAAAAGCCCATGTCCATTTAATTGTTTTATCTTATTTTTTCTACACATGTTCCTTTTAGCTCCCTCAATTTAACAAGGGGCCTCTCACTTTAAGAGATACTGAAATGCGGGAGCATGTCTAGTGAAGGGCAACAAGGCTCTGAAAGGTCTAGTGCCCATGTCTTATGAGGAACAACTGAGGGAGCTGGGTTTGTTGAGTCTCCAGTAGAGGAGGTTCAGGTGGGACCTCATCACTCTCACCAACCACCTGAAAGGAGGCTAAAGCGAGGTGGGCACTGGTCTCTTCTACCGCACCTGCAGTGAGAGGGGCGGCAGTGACAGTGCTGGGCTGATGACTGGACTGGATGATCTCATAGGTCTCTTCCAACCTTGATGATTTTGTGGTTCTACCTGAAGCTCTCTGCTCCTGCAAAGGCCCCGTATCACAGGTGACCATCCTGGCAGCACCGCAGGTGAGGACACTGCTGCCCCTGGCCAGGGAAAACCTCGATGAAATGCTGTCAGCTTTAACACATTTCTCCACATGCAACTGCACCCTTCTGAGGCTAAAGAAAATGGTGGTTTTGTGGAAGTAGTTGCACTATGTTATTTCTAGTTGTTAGTGACTGTACGACTAATTTCAGCTTACAGCACAAAAAATACAGGTAATAGAGCCTTTAATCATCTAGATAGTTCTAACCTGTAAATTGGAAAAACAAAGTGAACCTTCTCAGGTAACAAAGTAGAAATCAAGAGAAGGGGGGCAGAGGAAAATAAGCAGCATTAGCTTTTCCTCTGTAGCATTTCAGAGGAAATCAAATGAAAATTCTGCAGAGTTATAAAAGTCACAGCCATATAGAACTTATTTTGATGGATAATTATAAAACTGTCTCAAGTTTCTATTGGTATAATTACCAGAGCACTTAATTTATTATCTTAGCTTTAACTGAGTTACTAAAATACACCAGACTGAAATAAATCCGTTTTAAAATAATGTCTCACAAGATCTATAATAAATTACAAGTTGTATACTTCATTTCTAACTGCTGGATTTCCAAGAAAGGAATATATATTTTCTTTAAACAGGGAGAAAAACTACTCAATGAAAAGCATTAAAGATAAAAACTATGAAGTGCAAAGGATTCAACTCAACACGTTGCTTAGAGACAAAACTTATAGTCAAGAAACAAATTTATTTCCCAGTAAGAACATACAGAAAATAAGGGGTTTTGTTAACCCTAATTGAGAGAAAGCAACTCAGAGAAAGTGCTCAGAAAACTACCTCCACAAAGACAAGCTGGAATACTGCATCATTTCACAGAAGTACCAAAGACAAAAATCCTTACAGCAAAAATCTGATTTTCCCTAAGCAAGAGTTGAATCCATCAGGTGGAGGACTGGAGGAGGAGGGAAGGAGAAGGGAACACAGGAAAAGGGGTTGTATGTGTAAGTCACTGAAAGTATTTTCATAAAATTAAAGATCTGTGTTTTGAAAAATAAATTCAATGGATTTAAGTGCACCAGCAATAAGGAAACACAATTACCTGAACGGTAACTGCCTAAAACCCTAGAGTGCAGACACCAAATACCAAACATTTACACTGAAGAATCTTTTGCTGAAGACTCCATTCTGCAATTTTTCTCCATTAGCTTTCACATCATCAAATAAGCTTTACAGATTTCTAACAGAGAGATGGGTTGAACCCTCCTATCCCCTCAAAATCTCATGCTGCAGCAGGCAAACCTAAGTGTTCAAAACTTCCTTGACAGGAAAATCTTACCAAAAATTTACACTTTGTAGAAAGAATCATAAGAAGACAACACAGCAGGAGAAGCTTTCCAATTTGAAAAACACCTGTGGATTCAAAAATGGTGGACAATCCTCCAAGATTATTTGAAGCTAAAAAAAGCCTCTCGTGTTTTCTGTAGTTTCTAGAAACAGTCCAATTCATAATGCACTAAAAAATTGTTCTTGCACTAAAAGAACAATGTTTTTTAAATAAAAAAAAATTTAAGAATTCTGTAACAGCAAATAGTCAAAATTTGTTATTATCTCAGGCATTAGTAAGAGACAAAATGGCACAGTAACAAAAGCATAACTAAGCACATCTGAAGAAATGGTTCTTGATAAGTTAGAAATACATCATTATCAAACTAATTCTTAAATGTCACACATACCTATTTCAAGGTCAATTTAAAGATATTTACTTAGCACCATCAAAAATGAGTTTTATATTAAATTTGCATAGTTCAAGAAAGGGAAACATTCAGTTAAATGTGTCTTGTCAATAACTCAACATTATATTTGCTCCGATACCCTCCAAAAGTTCAACTCTTAACAATAATCACCTCAAGACCACAAGGAAAATGAGTATTTTTCAGGTGACTTGCTCCTTTAGGAGAATTTCTTGCAAAATTATATAGAAGAAATTATTTTTGGGGTGCAATCATTCAGCACAGCAGGTTAGAAGTTTCCTAAAAGATAACCACATCATGGTTGCTCCCTGTTTCCTCCCCTCAGAAGGGCAGGAGGGGTAACAGGGCTCCTCAGTCAGTGCAACAGCCATTGCCTCAACATATGCTCAAGTATGACAAAACTCCACTAAAAAAATGCTTTCTGCAGCACTACAAATTTTGAATTTCAATAGGATTGCTATTTCAGAATGTTAGACAAGGGTGAAAAAAAATATACATTAAGGAAGAAGAAAACACAATACAACATCATAGCAACAAAAGAGCACGTCAGATATTATTTTGTATGATAGCAGCACTGAAACGCCAAGTCCCTCATATTTTCGCTCCGTATCTCTGGGTCTAAATTTGTGCAAATAGATAAAGCCAGTTATGAGACTGAAGTAACATAAAAGTATGGGGGGGAAAGGAGGTGCCTTGTTTAGTTCAGTTTTTAGCACCCTGGACTTTAAGGTTCTGGAACATAACAAGAGATTTCTCTGCACTTGAATTATCTGCATCTAGAAGAAAAAAAGAATCTCGAAAATCTGGCAGGATGCTTGCAGAGAGAAACACAGCTCCAGGGAAAACAAGCAGGAGTTATTTATAAAACATTATTGTTTTTCACATTGGCAAGAGAGAAGACAACTCTGAGGAGCCTAAAAAGATACTGAACTCAAGTTGGAAACCTCAAGAGCCATTTTGTTTGGGTTTTCATATTCCCTAGGCTCTACCATGTTGGTTAAAGGCTCAAACAGGTCCCAGGTAAAGGCAATTCAACCTATTTAACTGTATATCATTGAGAAGAATACAGAGAGAACATCTCTGTGACCCACAATGCAGAGACTAGGGAAGATGGAAACCAACAGAAAATGCCTTCTGAGGTTGGTTTACAGGATTCAGCAGAGCCAAGTTCCCCTGGTGTGGCCGCAGACTCCCCAGCACAGCTGGAGGCAGCACCAGCCTCACTTCCCACTCCAGCCGCTGTTTTCTGTGCCCACAGCATGGGAACAGAAGGCTGACAAACAAAGGGATCCAGATGAGGGAAGCTCCACCAGCATTGCCTTTGGACCTTGCTTAATGCCAGGATTATTGCCTACTTGCTAAAAAAGAGGGGAAAAAAGATGGGTACCAAGAATAACTTTCTTGGAACGAAACTTCTCCGAAGCAACGACAGCTGAACTCGGCACACTAGATCCCAGATTACAGCCCAGCATGGGAGCCATCACACAGTGAGAAACTGAAACCAAGAAATTCTCTGGAACTAAGAACTTTATTTCACTCCTTGGTCGCCTATCACCTGCATGAAAATAATTCAGCCATTTTCTACAGCAAAAAAAAAAAACCAACCAAAAACCCCTCCAAATAAGAATTTGGATTACTTCAATCCTTTGAAGAGCTCTACAAGAGAGGGAGTCTTTAAAAAACATTTAGCCTTTAATAAAATATACTTCTGACTCAAGTATTGTGTTAATATAGGACAACTAAGATTCCTTTTTGTTTTGCACATTTCTTTGCTTATGGAAAACTCTATAATCCCACAAAAGAAGGAATAAACTGCTAAGAAACCTTACCAAGTTGCAAAGAATTCTTAAAAATCTCTCTCCTTTAAAGGCAGGGTCTGAAACTCTTTTGTTACAAGATAAACTATTAATTCAATAATTTCTTATCTCTTTATAAACAAGAAAAAGTAGTTTATACTTAAAGATTAGGTAATCTTGTTCAAACTGAGTTACCAAATTACATGGAATCAAGCTTCTAACTGCAACTACTTTGACTATATTGCCTCTTTACCTACTCTTGAAGTTAAACTGTCTTTAAGCCCTAATAAAGAACTTTTTTCTACCAGTATCATTAAATAAACACACATATACATGTATTACTGAGATTAGAATTGTAAGCCTTTCAAGTTTACCTTGGAAATTTTATATCACACTGTGTCAAGCCAATTATATTGACTTGACACAGAGTCAAGTCAATGACTTTTGTTTGCCAGTAACAAAACATCACTAGAACCAGCAAGGACACAGAGACAGTCAGAAACCACCAGTGCTACTTTCTAGCTCACTTGGAGAAGCAAAAAGACCACCAAGATTTCAAGTCCTTTCAAACCTCTTAAACTTAAAAAGCTGTGCTCTCCAGGCTTTCAATGAGTACTTGTGGTTACTGAAGGGGGAAAAAAATCCTTTTGAGTCCATATGGATTTTCATTTTTATCTAATGTTTTGCAAAACTGTAACAGTTACCTTCGTCAAAGTCTGCATCATCTTCCGTATGCTGAGGGAAAGGGAAGCAATTTGTGATTTCAAGTCTGTCATCCACTACAAGACCCAGCAGCACTCCTTGGACCACTTCATTGCCCTGTCCTTCTTCTTGGTAATGTTTAATGATCTTTAACACAACCTGAAACACAAAATGAGAAAACCACCATATGCAATGCTTGCTTTTTTTTTTTTTGTCCTCAAATTATGTATCTGGAATTCTATATTTGTTGAAGTGTTGCACATATTAGAGCTGCTAACCAAGTGAGCTATTGGCTTAAACACCCGCAATTTTAATACAGCTTGAGGAACAAGCAGACATTCTAATAGAAGAATAAAAAAGACCATTAAATGAACAATCAAAATGCAGTTCTAAGCCAATTTTCTGAAACACCATGCTAAAATGAAATATTGATCTCTTTTACTTCACCTTGTTGCTGTAACTGTTAGTTTTTAACAGTATCTTGCGGGGCCAATAAGCTTCCTCTTGAGGGAAACACTGCACAAGAAACTAACAAAACACCCTGAATAAATATGCAGGAACTGGTAGTTTCTTAAAAGGTGCAGACTACATTGAATTTCAGTCGCATTAACCTTCAAAAGTACACCTCAATGCAGTTTTATTTCAGATGATACTTCAATTTATATGTTGTGAGCTGCATCAGAGAGTATTTAAGAAAAATCAATGATAAAACAAAGAAAAATATGCACAAATCATGGTATTATTTAAAATGTAATTCACACTTCCTTCCTTAAATCTGAACTCCACAATGAATAATTCTCGAGATGATATTGTAAATTGCAACAGTATGAACAAAACCACTCAAAAGCAATCAATCATTTGCAGGCAACACCACTTAAATAACATTTTATGCTTAATAACAAGAACTAGAACAAGGTTAGACAGTAACCACAAGCATACACCTAAAAGAATGTACACCTTGTTCAGCATAAGTGGGGCTTATTTCATTAAATCCTAATCCATCCATCCAAAATGCAACAGAAAATGTCTAATAATCATTTCCATTAAAGCAATACTACTCTAATGTCTGTTGGCAAACACACTAGTTTTGTAGATTTCAGCTTATCCACCCTGAGAACAGATTTCTTTATAAATACTGGTATTTAGTGAATATTCTACAGGGGACGACAAATAAAAAGCAAGTTAAGCTCATACTTACACATCAGGAACTTATATTTGTCTCCTTGATTAATTAGTATATGTCAATTTTTAAAATACCATTAATGCATTAAAGCATCACAATATAGGTTAAATGGAAGAAAAGAGAGACTAGACTAGAAATGCTTTAAAAATACACTACCTTCTCTGGCTAAAATAGGAAAATAAGACTTTCATATACAGCCTTCTTGAGAGCAGGGCAGGGAGGGTAGAACTGAAAAGAAATACGTACCATTTTCCAGCTAAGTGGTAGTTAAGTATCAAACTGGACTAACACCCACTGATTCCTTGTTTATTCACAGTATCACTCCTTGTGCCTCCTCTTGAATCCAGACACACTTACATTACAGCTTTTCAATCACAGGTAAAAAAACCCATTTCACTCCAATTCACATTCACATCCGTCACTCAAGTCCCTTGTCACCACACCTTTTTATCCAATTACAGTTAAAACAGGCCCAGAGAGCAGAGAGACAGAGAGTTATACACATCTCATTTTATGGGAAAACAGTAAGGAAATTAAGATCAAGGGGTAGAGAAGCAGAATTTTACAGTGATGGAAGCAGTACAGCAAACACCAGTTTGAGATCACCTGGATGCAGAAGATGAATGTACCACCAAGCCAACATATCATTAATATGCAACTTGCATTTGACGTGAAGTTAAGGTTTATCATACACTATTTGCCATAAGCTCCATCTTCCACAGTCAAAGAATCCATAACTACCCTGACAGATTACAGCACTGAGCTGCCTACTATTCTCAGCATATTTACAATCTTGTAAATGCCACCTTTTCCAGTATTTTCCTCATTTGCCATTGAGCTCCAAGCACACTCTCTGACTGTCCCTGTTACTGTGAATACTGTTGGCCTGTCTGATTTCACTCCAGGAGTATTTGTGATATGATGCCAATTTTACCGCAGTGCTTCTGATGACTGCTCACAGAAAGCAGCCACAATGAAATAAGCACGGGCTGCCAAAGAGGAACAATGATTTTTCAGCGAGGGAAAACTAGAAGTTCAAAACTCCTAAATGCTAATCAAATACTCCAATACACAATGTAGTTACTACACAAGTCTGCAGTTTGTAACCTTCAGCCTGAAGACCACAGCCAACATTACCCACGGAGACACAGACACCAAGGATTCAGGCCTACCAGCAACCTTGTTTTCTAGCAAGAGTCAGGAAAGGGAGCAGAGGTGGTCATGACTCACTGCTCTAAACTTTGTATTTATGACTGCACTGGAGAACACATTACCTACAAAACGAATTTATAAAAAGATGCATCTAATGACACAGGACTCTTGTTGTCATTGTTGTTCTTTGTTCTGGAGTTTTATGTAGCACATAAGACACTAGTCTTTAGTACAGCAGGCTTTTAAACTTGTATTGCAAAACCTGCCATCAAAATACAGTGATCCCCTGTTACTCACGGGCTGTTGAGTCTTGGATTCCGCGAGGATAGTGACCCCAAGTCAAGTATGCCACACCTGTAGCCACGCCCCCTCCCCTAATAAGGTCTGGAGGGCGGTCCTGAGAGTGGGGCTCCCTCTGGAATGCCTCAGTAAAGCAGAGGAAACGCCTTTTGCCACCTGCTAGCTCCAGGAAGGGAGCTTTTCAGATCACAGAAATCAGCACGGCTGGTAGCCGGGAAGCTGACACTACACACACACACACCCCCCACCCGCAAAACCAAGCGGGAGCCTAGCCTTCTGCCACTGTCCTTTCCTTGCCGTCTCTGCTGGGCTTTTTTTATCGGGGTTTCTGGTTGCTGCTGTGTCTCTTGTGTTCAGGCACGGCGGAGGCAGCATGCCTCTCCAGACCAGGACTCTGGGGGAGACTTGAGTGCTGGCTGGGGCAGCGCTGTGGGTACCGTGGCACTCTGCGACGGGAGCGGCAGCTGAAGAAGCTGGGACAGTCCCTGCTGTTCAAAGGGGCTGCTTTGGGGTTTATTTTTCCAGGAATGTAACTGCCCCGACCAAAGCTTTTCTGGCAAGAGTGGGTGCAAGCAGGCCGCCCCAGGATGCAGCAGGCAGGATGCAGCAGAGCGCAGCCGGGGTCTGTCTCCCGCTGGGGCTGTCTGCAGGAGCACGGGCAACCAGTGGCTGTGCAGGGTGAAAAGAGCTGGTGGCAGGGCAAGGACAGACTCGGGAGCCAGCACACCACTGGAGCACAGATGCGTCCCCACGCCACAAACACCCGCAGCCCCACTTCTCCCTGCGCCTGCTGCCGCATTGCAGCTCTCTCCTTCCCTACAAGGAACATGCCCAGATTTCTAAATTCAAATATCCTGAACACGAGTCAATAATTCTATGGACAATTAACATATAAGAAATATTCATGTACATAATGTACATAATGACTCTTTGGAAAGCAATATACAGTCATACTTCCCTATTTGTGGATTGCGGGTCTCTGCCAGGTCCCTCAAAACCTTTAATCTGCCGATACTGCCACAACATTAGTATGCATATAGGCCACACACATCACTCCGCCCCCTGCCAATCCAGAGCACTGGGGAGCATTTTTGGAACCTCCCCATGGCCTCTCACAGCACAAAGGATCAAACAGAACTGTTTCTGAGTGCTCTCTGACTGAGGAGATCCCCAGGGAATCCTTGGGCTTCTCTTTGGCTATGCTGTTGCTTTCGCCACTGACGGGCTGCTACCATCATGCATGCTGGCATTGCCGCCATGGTGGGGAAGCTCACCCTGGAGCTGCAGCAGGGAAGGGGGTTGGTGTATGCTTGGACTGTGTCCTCGGAGGAGGCTGCAGTCCGCCAGGACGACCCCTGTGTCCACTGGCTCGGATCTCCACAGGTCCATTGCGCGGGTGGTCTTGGAGCTCAGGAACACTTGTAACTGCAACACTGCGACACTCCGAGACCCCTTACAAGGGCGGGTGGCGGAAGTTTTTTCCCTTCAACTGGGGTGGCTACAGTACATCCACCGGTCGGTATCGCCTCTCCTGCTTGTAGCCATGGAAACAGTAACATACAGACACACAGATGCACACGCACACAAGCAGTCCCTGCTCACATTCGCAAGTGCTCCCCAGAAAGGTGCTGGAAGGAACAAAGGCTTAAGAGCACACATGGGCATGTGGGGCAGAGGGGGAAAGCAGACAGTAGCTCCAGCCTCAGTCCATGTGGAGGACAGTACAGTGCTGTGGGAGCACTTTCTCTAGGACTATGGATCAACAGGGACCCCAGCTAGGCTTGAATGACAGAGGAGGGTGTTACTTCTCATGAGCCTGCTGGATCTCAGTGCCTGCTCCTGGCGCGGAGCAGCTGGGGCAGCCAGCACTGATGCACCCCCACATGGGACTATAAATGCCATGCAACCTCCGTAACACTCACAAGAGTGATCTGTGGCTATTCCAGCAAGCGAGAGGTGCTAGTCCTGACCCACCGGGAGCAGCAGCGATGCCCCTCCACGAAGCAGAGCAACCATGCATGTATCGACTGGAAATACTTATGAATAACTGATTAATTAACTTTGCGCGAATGGGTGAAGCAGAGAATAATTATGCGCAGATAGCCGAGGTTAAGACTGTATAAGTAACTCCTAAATAAAACTCAAAGAGTCCCCCAGCCTTGTGAATGTAGTGCTCAAAATACCAAAGCATTTTAATCACTTGGAGTAGCCAGTTGTCAGATTTTAACTGCCATTAATCCTTAAGTAAAAAAAAAAAAAGTCTTGCAGTTCAGCAGTGCTCCAAATCTTCAAAGCACTGCTCAAACATTAAGACTGAAGTCATTAAAAAAGAAAAAAAAAAAGACATTCTGAAGCTATTAAGAACATCAAAGGTACATATTTTAACTGTATAGTGCCAAATTTTAACTTTGGCTACATCCTGACATCACGGTTCTTAATTTCAAAAGTTTGTGCTTCATTTCAGAAATAAGTGTAACATGAACCCTCAGCTGAAGCATGGTGAGCCTTTGGGGGGTCCTGAAAAGATCCTGCTGCAGGGACACGACTATGTCAAGATGCAAATTTCTGCATTTCTCTGCAGAGACACAACAACAAATCAAAGCACTGAGGATTCACTTGTGACTCTGTTCCAGAGAAATGAACATGACCAGACTTCCCGTACCTGTGTCACGTCTGACAAGCGAAATCAAATGAGAGCTGCTGTTAGCCCACTGGATACCTGATATAGCATGCTGATCTACAATCTTAAAGTGTGTATTTAAATCTTTTTAAATGCTGAGTATTTTTTGTCACCCACGAAAGCTTTGTGGGCACAACCACTAGCACTAATTGCCAGCATCTGGAGAGGGGATGGGGAGAGTCTAAATAACATTGTCTTATGTAGCTGTTTTCAAATCAAACATAACTGACATGGGCATCCAAGTGGAAGGTGCCACAACACTCACATCCTCTCAGTATTTAACACCAAAGAAATTGTGATCAATATTTAGCTTGGCAAAAGGGTCTTGAAAGCTATTACTGCTAATAATGTCTGATATATTTTGAATACCTCCATATCACACATGCAGCATTCCCCATATGAATTTTTAAAACTCAAACCACAGAATTTTATTAGTATTTAAGTGTTACAGCATGAGCCTGAACTCCTAGCATAAACCAAGTACAAGGGAGATAAAGCAGTTTTGTAAATAGATCCAACTCAACTATCATTAAAAACACTGATTTATGCAAGTGAGTTTGACTTGTGCTAACCTCAAGGATGCCTAGAATCAACATCTACCTGATACGCATAAACAACATACATGTCACCTCTGGAAAGAGTTGAACAGTTGAGTAATTAATATCCACATGAAGACACACCAAATTTTACAAATCAAACTTTTCACTAATTTAGTGGCTCTGTCTTCTTCCCCAGATCATACTGCACCAAAAGCAAATCTCCAACTGGTATTGTGCTGAAACACAACCAATCAGCTATGCAAAAATGAAATTTAATTAAATTGTTCTGAAATCCTCAAGCATGGAACAGCTTTGTTTTATAAACAAAGACTTGGAAAAAAATACAAAAAATCTAGATATAGTGAAACATGGACCATGCTAATATTTTTAATAGTTCCAGATGAGGTTTTTACACACTAAAGATAAGTGCTTATCCTATGCTTACAAAAGACAAGTGCTGGAAGCTGACCAAGCAAAAACTTGCCTTGAGCTGATTTGTCTCCTGGCTACAGTACCACTTGATAAGACAATAACAGAGACTCTCAACCTTCCTGCCAGGAGAAAAAGAAATCTGAAGTACATTAAAGTCACCATTGCAACAATCAAGATTAAGAGTAAGAAAACATATGCCTAATACACATAACGCTCTCCTCCAGATGATTAAGGAGACACATGTTTATAGACACACATAAAAAAATTCCAACTTAATCAGTGCAGTACACAGAAACAGGTTCCAGAAAGCACTATGACAGATAACACGTCAAAAGCACAAAATCAACAGGTCAATAGCCTGGTCTTGTAGGTGCTAGATATGAACCTTCATGGCACAAGAATAAAGTCATAGCATGAGGTCAACTTCAAGCTGAGTGGTGTGGCAGACACTCTGAAGTATGGGATGGCATCCAAAGGGGCCTGGACAAGCTCCAGAAGTGGGCTCATGGGATTCTCATGAGGTTTAAGAAGATCAAATGCAAGGTGATGCACCTGGATCATGGCAAACCCTGGAATAAAGACAGGCTGGGGATGAACTGATCAAGAGCAGCCCTGTCGAGAAAGACTCATGGGTGCTGGTGGATGAAAGGCTGGACATGAGGTAGTAACATGCACCCACAGCCCAGAAAGCCAAACATCTCCTGGGCCGCAGCCAAAGCAATGTCAGCAGCAGGTCAAGGGAGGTGATGCTGTCCCTCTGCTCTGCTCTGGGGAGACCACACCTGCAGTGCTGCGTCCAGCTCTGCAGTCCCCAGCTGTATTGGGTTTTGCTGTGGCTGGGCTTTTTAGTAGTGGGGGGGGTCTCTGGGGGAGGCTTTTCTTCGAGAAGTTGCTGGAAGCCTCCCTCATAGCTGCCAGAGCCAGTGCCAGCCAGCTCCTGCCTGGACCTGCTGCTGGCCAAGGCCAAGCCAATCAGGAGAGATAGAGACACCTCTGTTATAACGTATTTAAGAAGAAGGAAAAAAAAGTAACAAGAAGAATATGGCTGCCAGAGACAAGCAGTGAGAAGTTGTAATAACAAATGCAGGCACCAAGGCCAGGGCCGAAGGAGGGGGAGGAGGTGTTCCAGGCAACTCCCTGCAGCCCATGGTGAGGACCATGGTGAAGCAGGCTGTCCCCCTGCAGCCATGGAATGGAGAGAACACAGGGATGCAGAAGTCCACTGGCAGCTCGTGGAGGAGCCCACGCTGGAGCAGGAGGATGCTGGAGGGAGGCTGCAATCCATTGGAGCCCACATTGGAGCAGAGTCCCAGGAGAGACATGTGGCCTGTGAACAGGAGAGTCCACACTGGAGGCAGAACTCTACCTAGTAGGATCTGTGTGCTTTGGGATGGGACCACACTGGAGCAGCCAGTACTGAAGGACTGCACCCTGTGGAGTGACCCACAGGCAGCAGTGTTTGGAGGAGCTGCTGCCCCTGGGATTGCACTCACGCTGGAGAGCGTCATGAAAGACTTTCTCCCGTGGGAGGGACCCCATGGATACAAGGGAATGGCCTCCTCCCCTGAGCAGTGGCAGAGAAACACCAACTGCCTGGTCTTCCCCTACTCCTGTCCCCGCCATCTCCTGGAGGAAAGGGGGAATGTGGTATCTGTTGTAAGAGATGGAGGGGTGGGGGAGAAGGTTGCCTTTAATATGATACTTCTCATGTTGAGCTCTGATCTCATTAGAAATAAATCCTTTACATCCCCACTTTGGAGTTTGTTTTGCCTGTGATGGTAAAGGATTTTTCCTGCTGTAGCAAAACCCTTTAGTTTTTTTTGTTTTCCTCTCTCCCCTGTTTGTGTGAGGTGGGGAGAGGGAGGAAAATGAAGTGAGAGAGTGGCTGTGGGTGAATCTCTGGCATCCAGCCAGGGTCAAACCACCACAGCAGCACAGGAAGGACAGGGACCTATTGGAGCAAGTCCAAAGCAGGGCCACCAAGATGATTAGAGGGATAGAGCACCTCTCCTAGGAGGAAAGGCTGAGAAAATTGGGTTTGTTCAGCCTGGAAAAAGAGATGACTTCAGGGTGACCTAATTGTGGCCTTCCAGTACCTAAAGGAAGCCATGAGAAAGCTGGAGGGGGAACTTTTACAAGAGCATGGAGCAACAGGACAAGGGGGAATGGGTTTACACTGAAAGAGAGTAGTTCTATCTTAGACATTAGGAAACATTCCTTACTATGAGTGGTGAGGCACTGGAACAGGTAGACCACAGAAACTGTGGATGTGGATCCCTGGAAGTGGTCAAGGCCAGGATGGATGGGGCTCTGAGCAACCCTCGCTAGTGAAAGGTGGTCTAGACAATCCTTACGGTTGTTTCCAAACCATCCTATAATTCTATGAAACTGAAGATTAGAAGTGAAACTGAATTCTACGTTATATTAATCTCAAGAAATTTGACAGTCTCTGCTGACAAACATCAAATTCACTTAAAGGCATATTGTAGCTAATCTGCAGAGATCTTCAAATTTTTCTAGATTCTCTCATTCAGCATTACTGCATTTTTTACCATTCCTGAAATTATACATTTCTAAACATTTATTCTTTTCTTCTTCATGCTTAACTTTAGTATAAAAACTTTTAAAACTGTTAGACCAATTTTATCTCAGGAGAAGTAAAAAAAAAAAAGTAATCTTCAACATCTTAAAGTAATTGTTTTGACTGATATCTTCAGTCCTAACTATGACTGGTGGCCAAAGAAAAGGTATTTTAATTCCCTGAGAATAATCAGAAAGATACTTAATCTGAACATATGGTCCAAAAATCTAAGGCCAAGACTGAGTAGACATGAAAAGCAAGGTAACTTCAAAAAAATGTTATTTTGAATAGCAACTTCAGAAATAACAAACCTTAGCCTTCACTGTTCTGTCTAGCAAGTGTAACAGTCACCTTTTGGACAGAAGACCCTGAACATCCGACAACATTTTACCTTTGTCTTGACTTGCTAGAGCCTAAACACCAACATTTATAAAGTCCCTGAAAATACAGTTCTTGGAATAGTAAGCTTACATTATACGTCAGGCAACAGCTAATTCAACACCAGATGTTAAAACCTTATTTCTGAACTTGACAGAAATTTAGGGCTTAAAAATAAATTATACAGGAGGTATGACAGAATGATGCACACCATTTCATACCTTCTCAGTTGGGTGCAAACATCAAAATGCCCTTTTGACACGAGTGGAAGTTTCTTGGAGCTGAGCCTAAATTCACCAACTGTGAACAATGCATATTGATCTGAGGTGCTCCTCAAGCAGAGGCTACTACATATATCTTCACATTGAAACTATTAATTAAAAGAGTCTGTGGATTTTGTCTCATGTAGGTTCCCCATACCAAATGGGTTTGGAATTGTTGTTAAATTGAATGGAAACAGTTCATCTTGAACTAGGAGGGAGGATGCTATTACATGCTTCTGAACAATTTGAGTATTTTTTAGTATTAGGAAGCATATGAGAAGCATCCAAAGCTTTCTGTACCCTAGGTGACTTACTGCATCAGTTGGTAGCATAACACCTGCTTAGTTTGTAAACCTCAAGATGACTTAACTACAAAAGTGAACTTCAGTAACTCTGCTGCTCCGCAATATGTAGGTGAGACTGAAGAAAACTACTGAAATCTTAATGGACTACTGATTTAACAAATATTTTCTGTCTACTTCTGCTTGGTTTAGGAATCATTTCACCCTACAATTATAAGAATCCAGATGGTTTTCTGTATTACTTCCTGTTTATAGCCATCTAACTCACACTAACTTGCCATCTAACACTTTCCTATGGTGTTTCATTGGTTTTTTTCCCAAAAGAACAAAAGTGGTACTATCCATACACAGCATCATGTCAGATATAACATACCTTGCCACTGTTATCTCAGTAAGCAGTTCACTCAAAGCATAACTGCAAGCCAGTGACGGGCCAAGAAGGATTTTATCACTCCTTCCTGAACATTAATTGCTTATGTGCACTGTTAGGGGCATGGCTGGAAAAGCTGTACCTTCCTTACCCTGAAGCTCAGTCTTGAAAAAGCAGACATTCAGTTCATTTTTCACTTTCTGGAACTCTTTTGCACGAATTATGTGGAGCTCAGCAGCACATTCAATGCAAACTGAATACAAAGCTTTGACCACCATCAGAAAATGTCCCACAGGAAATACTTGGTGAGTACCCACTGCTTCAGTTGCCTTCTCTTTTTAAGAGCTACATTCAAACTGCTGTGACTCAAGAGCTCTAAAATTTCCCTGAAAGCCAAAAGGAAACCCAGTCTAACAGTAACAGTGTTCCTCTACATCCATAGGGCCTGCCTTCACCTTCCAACTGTCCCAAGCTTCCAGCAAAGGTGGATGTTCACACAGTGCAAGTCCAAGTTCACTACAGACACTGCCGGGTGACCAACACACAATATTTACTGGAAGCACGATCAGCTGCTGTACATGAGTTAGTGCTCACTTATTCTTTTACTGGGATATTTTAACAGTCCTAGAGACTTAACAAATTAAAAGGCATAAAGCTTATGAAAAAAGCTACTCTAAATTATAAAAATCACTGATTTCATATAAAACTAGATATTGAACATGGAACCAACCATTTCTTAATACCTAAAACTAAAATTGGTAAATATCTTACCTAAACTATAAAATGTAGAAAATCTGAGACAAACAGGTAGGTAGAATTCAGCCTGAGGAAGTGCAACAGTACAGACACCAAGCTTGTTTCTGTACAATGTCAGAAGTGAAGATTACTGCCTGTTGGTTAGAGGTACATTGGTTTTTCATAGCTTGTGTTTCTCCTTGACTCTGCCAGGAATTTGGATTCATCAGTTAATGTCCTGTAGGTACCATGAAATATCTGTTTAAGTCATTTATTTACTCATGTCCAAGTGAGCTGCTTGTTCTTGCACAGGGAGGAAGTTAAACACAAATGGCAGTACATCAAAGGAAAAATTAATTAAACTGTGGAAAATTGCAAAGTTTATTAAAACACAGGAAAATAAGGAATGTTAATTGAGGTATGTTCTGCTAAATAGATGTATCTCTTTCTGATTTTTGTCCCACTACATTTTAATTTGTTTGGGTTTTTTAACACTGCACAGCAGTTCAGGCTAACAACCATCTCCATGGCTAATGACAAGCCATTAATACATCTTATATGTTGCCTCAATATAAGTAAAAATGCACCATTATACTTGTGTCTTTAAATTCCCCATTGCTGTGTTTGCACAGTGGTATAATGTATTTCTCTCCAATACAAAGTTTCATAACACGTTTCACAGTACATGGATTCATGCACATTCCCATGGAAACCATCAAGGCCACAGGGCTGTAGAATCACTTCCTTGTAGAAACATTTCTGTAAGGCAGGCCCCTGTGAGTGGCAGGGCATTAGATGTTATTAGCACACTGTTAGGAGGCAATGACAGGGCTGTATAAGATTAACATCCAAAATTCTGTTAGGATGGAGCATTTCCCCAGGACTATGCAGTGTATTATTTCTCCTATTTCCCAAATCTCACCAATCTTTCATATCTTTTGAAAATATTCAGTACTTCAGGCCATTTTTGTAAATTGCCAATACAATTTATATTTCATATTTTTAATTAATTCAGTACGTAACCATCATTTCAAGAATGAAAGCTGATGAATACACTTTTTCAGAGCACAACATATGGAAATTATATAGAAGCAGTAGAGCCAGGCACAGTTTCAACATTTTCTGGTCAAAACACCAGAGCCTTGTGCTTATGTTTCAACATGCAGTCGACACATATGTTCTGTCTATTAGTGAACCACCACCACCATTCAAACATTCATGGTGCTCACTGAGCTAGGGCTGCATTTGCAAGGTTTTCTCTTCAGCATCAATTTCTAGCAGCTTCCCATAAAAAATTTAAAGATGGCAGCCAAAAGCAGCAGTAGCAACTTTATTTAGCAGCCTATTCTTTAATCAGACTGTGCCAGACTCTTCAGCTTCAAAATAGTAACAAAAACTGCAGGACAGTTACCCTTACCTCTTTGAGCATCAAAAACTAGTAAAATAGGGCAAATCTAGATGGGGAGCAGGGAGTGGCAGCTCATCTGAGACTACTGATCTTTTTCAAAACCCACACCCTGCACAACAGAACTGGAATACAGTACGTATATCTCTATAATGTATTTAAGGGTGTGTCTTTAAAGCATGACTTCCATATGCATTCAACAGATGCTTCCAAGGAACCAGTAAAATCCCTACTGGACATGACTTCCATGTCATTTTAATAATTTATAACCTTTTACACAACATTTTTTTCCACACTGAAGCACTCAGTCTTTTTGGCAAATGCTTGGTTATGTGCTAAGGGACTGCAACAGAGACAGATCCTCCCAGTAACAGCTAGTGCAATCCAGAGAACCAAGCCTGGATGGAGTCTCAGTTTTCCTGCTGACTTAAAAGTATAAAATTGAGGGAAAAAAATTAATTGCCACATGAAATCACTTGCAGAAGAGTTCCATTTCTAGTAACAGGTACTGTGACACTGAGATTAAAAACAAGCATTCTGATTTTATCACCAAGAAAGCCAATGGAGAAGGCAGTATGGCTTTCAAATTGTCCCCAAGGAGCGATGACAGCTGCAGTAAATATCCTATGGAAGTTTAAAAAACTTTAAAACAGTTAATTTTTTTGCATTGATAGTAATATAATACATAGTAAAAAAAAATCCCAGAGTGCTCCAAAATCAGCCCTACACTGAATTTTCTGAGATTCTGCATATTTTCCTCACATATGCATAAAACCCCACCCAAATATTGACAAGTGTTTCACACCTCCAAGATCCTGAACACCAAAGAACACTTGCTGAACAGGAGCAGCTATGCATATGGCTTATGGCACAGATCCAGGCTCCAAGGAACAGGAAGGACGCATAGCAAACAGACTGCAAAGCAGGATACAATGTGTGAGCACAAGGGCAGAACTGGCAAGTCCCATATGTTCAAAGCAATAGTCTAACCATCATTTTCCAAAAGAACCTGTACGTGCAGTAGACCCTTTCTGCAAGACTTATTACAGAGAGTTTCAGGGTCGTTTTCAATTAGGAGGACTTTCCTGCCTGGAAGAGGCATTTTTTCCCAGAGAGAGCTTTAGATGTTTTCTCCTGCTGCATTCCAGAGAAGCTCTCCCTGCTGTGACAAGAAGATAAGGTCCTGCAGACAGTCCGAAGGCCCCCATAGTGGCAGGGCTGGGGACAATAAAATCCCTGAGAAGAAAAGTGGGCAGATCTTTCCCCAAGCCCAATGTTTTTAACAGTTAGGTGTAATGTTCTTTAAGTTTTAGTGTTCTCACCTGCAGTGGTTTGACACTGGCTGGATGCCAGGTATCCACTATCGCTACTCTCATTCTCCTCTGCAAACAGACAAAGGAGAGGAAATAAAACCAAGGGTTCCTGGATTGAGATAAAGGACCGTGAGAGATCCCTTACTGATCACCCTGACGGGCAAAACGGACTCCAAGTGGAGATGTTAATTAAATTTATTAGAACCGGAGCTTGAGAATGAGAATCAATCTTAAAGACACCTTCCCCCCCACTTCCCACCTTCCACATTCTACCTTCTCCCACCCCAGAGATGCAGGGAGATGGGAATGGGGATTATGGTCAGCTGTTGTTTTCTGCCACTGCTCAGAAAGAGGAGCCCTTCCCCTGCTTCCTGTGGGGTCCCTCCCATGGGAGTCCTTCACAAACTGCTTCAGTGAGAGTCCATCCCATGGGCAACAGTTCTTCAGACACTGCTGCCACATGGGTCACTTCTCCACAGGGTGCAGTCCTGCAGGCACAGACTGCTCCAGCATGGGTCCCCCTCAGGCCACAAGTCCTACCAGGAAAATCCTGCTCCAGGGTGGGCTCCTCTCTTCATGGGTCAGCAGGTCCCTGCCAGGACCCTGCTCCAACATGAGCCTCCCACGGCGTCACAGCCTCCTTCCAGCAACCACCTGCTCTGGCGTGGGCTCCTCCATGTGCTGCAGGTGGATCTCTGCATCCCTGTGGTCCTCCATGGGCTGCAGGGGCACAGCTGCTCCACCATGGTCTCACCATGGGCTGCAGGGGAGCCTCAGCTCTGGCACCTGGAGCATCTCCTCCCCCTCCAGCACTGACCTTGGTGCCTGCATTGTTGTTCACATGTTCTCACTCTGCTCTTCACTGGCAGCCATCTTCATCTACCCCTTAACTTTTTTTCTTCCTTCTTAAATACGTTATCACAGAGATGTTACCATTGCTCCTGACTGGCCTGGTCCTGGCCAGTGGCGGGTCCAGCCTGGAGCCAGCCGCCTTTGGCTCTGCTGAACATAGGGAAGCTTCCAGCAGCTTCTCGAAGAAGCCTTCCCTACCGCCCCCATCCAGCTACCAAAACCTGGCCAGAGAAAATCAATACTCACATTTGGAAATAAATTTTCCTAAATCTTTCCACTGCCTGGCATTTTTGGGGGTAAGCGCACATTACCTTTCTTCACAACCCCCAAATATTTATTATTACATGCACGCAGCAAAAGTCGGGTGCATCTTCAAACTCCAGTAAGTAAACAAGCCTCTGTATTAACTTTAAAATTTGATTAAGCTGAACGAAATTAATAAAAAGCTTATCTAAAATAAATATTCACATACAAGTAATTAAAAAATATTCCCACTTATGCTTATGTAACCTTGTGTTCGTACATTACAAAAGAAAAAAAGTTAAGTTCTATTGTCTTGGCTTCAGACTATTGAATAATTTCACAAAATACTAACAGGAGTATTTATTATGCATGATTTTTTTTTCCATTTAGTACATTAACAATTTATTTACTTTCCATTATGCTGATACCATTCTGTTATGTGGTAACCCAACCAAACTGCTAAGCACTTGCTAAAGCCAGTATCGCATCTCTGCAATTTTAATGCTGCTGGAAGACTAAAAATAATAGGAAAGAATGGCATGCTCAAAGCTGTCCCATCCTGAGAATGCGTTTTGAGCTTGTGCGTAAATATGGAAAAACAACACACAAAGTAACCATGCCCAAAAACATGACTGGCAAAGAAAGATTAATGATAAAAGACTATAGCAACAATAATTTGAAGATACATGATATTTTTTCCAAAGACTTGGGATAAAAAACAACTACAAGTCTTACTCCTCTTCCTACAAGGCCTTTCATAAGGTCTGAAAGATTTATTTTAAAGTGGAATAAAAAGTCCTAAGATGTAATGGAGTGTAGAAGTTGTTCATTTCATTCACAGCACCAAGGGCCTTTCAGTACCTGTACCTACTGATTTTCTCCCCATGCACATTTCCTTCAACTACACCTTGCTGCATCTCGTCTGCAAAGCTCTAATTCTCTTACAATGAACTGAAACCAAACGAGAACATTTAACAGGGTTTCAGTGTGCAAGCAGACAACATGCACTGCCTCAGCAACAAGAAAAGCCAGCCCTTGTCACCTCCTCAAAGTTAACACCTAAACAGAACACAAAGGTGACTCTTATTATCCGCTGTGTTTCAGATACATTTTCATCATTAAAATGTAGGAAGTTATTTGAAAGATACTTGGTGGAAATACTGTTTTCCTCAGTTTTAACATAGCCGAATAGAAATCACAAAAGCATACTTTATTGTTTTCACAGGAGCCACACATGCACAATTACCACACAAGAGACCAGCTCAATATGCACACAAGACAGGCAAAATATCACGAGAAGTTTAATTGTTAATGACAGCAGTGTAGAGGGCAACATATTATTTCTCCTTGCATGGCGTAAAAAAGGAAGAGATTGTTTTGAAGAAAGATTTTCCCCTTGAAGTCTTGAAGTGTAACACTGCTCCACACAGCTAAGCTACCTCCACATTTAGGTTAACTCCTTTTGTCAGCACACTGGTTTCACGGTATGAAGCGATACCAGATGTTCTGGTTTTGAATGCCTCACTTGAGTACACTTACCGTGACACTTATGAGATGCTGAGTGCACCAATGCACTCTGACAAATCATGTACAGTTTGTGCTCTGTTAGCAAGTATATCTGCTATCCACTGAAAAACACTGACATTTGTGTCCTCAGACCATCACTGTGCGGGTACTTTACCCACCGTGGTTTAAGAAATCTTCACTAAGCCTGAAAAGTGTTACATTCCAAGGAGGTTCTTGTCCTTTCAACCTACAAGCACACAGTAATTTCTCTTCTGAACTTAAGTACGTATTATACGTCAGAAGTTCCTCTCTGGGTTAGATTCATGCAACTCATTAACAGCATATAAAACAAAGTACCTCTGTCTTCTCTATGGTTCAAGGTATCCATGAGCACATCAAGCCACCATTCAATTCACACACTATCTCTCAGAGCCAGCATGCTGTGATCTCATTTTTTAGGGAAACAGGTCAAGGAAAAGTCAACTACATTAAACTTCAACTTAAAATTCCATTTTAACTCCTTTGGAGGGCACACAAAACACAATACAGCCTGAAGGACATTATATCCTAAAATCCTGTTCTGCAGCTACACAGTGTCAAGAAACTGTACAGAGAACAGCAGGGAGAGCACACCATCTGTGCATTCTTCAAAAAGTGTAAAGGAGAAGGGAAAAAAAAGTACAAGAAATGCTACGAAAAGCACAATATTCACAACTTCAGAAACAGAGATTTTCAGCCAGTTCAACAGATGATTCACTGGTACTACAAATTACTCAAATACTAGGGAAAATGATCACTTTCTTTCCAAGAGCGTCAAAAATTGTAATTTTAAAAAGTGCTTAAGCAAATATTTGCCAGACGAGCCTCACAAACCGATTTTCAGCAACCATGGTACCTTATTTCACTTACTGTGATCAAACATATCACCCTAAAGTGCTCCTCATCCAAAAAGCTAACCAAGCTTTCCCTATCCTCAGCCGGGGATACAGTCCGATCTATCCTAGGTCTCTAGAGCAAAAATGGCTGGTAATAAAAAAATAAGGCACAAGCAACTTAAATATCATAATTATAAATAGAGTAACTACTGAAAAAGAATTCAGTAACGATGTTCGGGTATTTTTAAGAAGGTAGATTCACACATTCTTCCCTATATTTTTATGAATAAGTAACTAAACAAACCTCCCCTACATACCACAGGTAAGAACACAAAGCACTGGGCACACTACACCATCATCAGACCAGGGATTGCTCAGAGCTCCATCCAACCAGGCCTTGAACCCTCCCAGAGATGGGCCATCCACAACTTCTCTGGCCTCCCACCTTCATCTCAAGGTTTGATGGCCTAAAGATTCAGGTATCCCCCCCGCCACTGCTATCCATGAGCTTCTGCTGGAAGCACCAGGAATATTCACTAACTACAGAAAGGCAATCTGTTTCTAGTATTAAGGCTTTCTACATTAGCAGTTATGAAGATAAAGCAATAGAAGCCTATGGTCATTTTGAGAAGCCTTTGTGACGTTTGTAGTTCCTACAATGTTAACATTTTGTGCAATGGACATAATGGAAAAAGAAATCACATGTAGTGGTTTAACAGAAAGGAACCATCATTCCCATTAATGAAATGACAAAAGCAATGCACACACTAATGCTTTAGCATGAAGTTAAAGATCCAGTTATACTGTTACGCAAGTCAGCCAACACTGTGTTCTCCAAAAGCGTTTTTTGAGGTAATTTTTTAAATACATACATAAATGCAAGGTTGGAATTAAAAAAAGAAAAAGTCATATTGGTACTTAAGAATTTAGCTGGATGAGGAATTATTTTCATTTACTTTTACCCTCCTTCCTAGAATAACCTCACGAAGATTTGTAGAGAATAAAACACCTTCCTTGTAACAACATAATGTTTTGTGACTACTCTGAAGGAAAATGTGATTAATAAGAAATTACTTATTTGGCCAAGGAACCAGCACACTCATCTTGCTAGAAGATTCCCATCTCCCATTCCATTTTCCCAGAAGAAAGTTTCCACATATCCATTATCTGCATAGCAGTGGTTAGACACAACCCACATGGAGTATGTGGTTTTGGATATCAGCTCAATTTCTGAATTACACAGACTGTATGCTCATCTAGTAAAAATCTTGTCTATCCTGCCTGATTTTACATCTCTGAGTGATGCACCAGCTTCATCTCTGCCTTCACAGTTTTCCATCTTGTTTAGTATCGCCACTCAAATTCTGAGAACTGCAGAAATATGCTGAGGAGGCTCTTGGTAACTGCAATTTTAGACAGTGGACTAGGGTTAGAAGTTTCACTAAAAAAGTATTCTAGAAGTCTCCAAGCTTTAAAGGAAATTCAGAATCTACAGATAAGCTGAAAATTTCTTTCCATTCAAAGCAATAGTTATTTCTTATGTTCCAAAATCCATCACCTTACAGTTTGAAATTTATTACATCTTAGTGAATCAAATCTGAATAACTTCAGCAGCTGAATTCCAAAAAACATGTTTCCCACTAAAGAATTTCTAGAAACATAACAAACCAAAGTCTGTCAATACTTCTTCCAAATAAAAAGAGTAAGCAAATTATGGCACTGCTTTACATTTATTTCAGACAGCATGTGATAATCACAGAACAAGGTTGGAAAAGACCTCTAAGATCACCAAGTCCAACTGTCAACTCAGCACCTCCACCATGTTCACCATTGAACCAGG
Organism: Pitta sordida; assembly: GCA_013390025.1. Classification (NCBI taxonomy): domain Eukaryota; kingdom Metazoa; phylum Chordata; class Aves; order Passeriformes; family Pittidae; genus Pitta; species Pitta sordida. The sequence goes on along the minus strand of WEKX01001570.1, from coordinate 65,332 downwards.
TCCCTAAGTGCCACATCTACACACTTCTTGAACACTTTGAGGGGTGGCAGTTCCATCACTTCCCTGGGCAACGGTTCCAATGCTTACCTACTCTTTCAGTAAAGAAGTTTCTCCTGATGTCCAACATGAACCTCCCCGGCACAACCTGAGGTCACTTCCTCCAGTTCTAAAATTTTTTACTTGCCAGAAGAGACTGACCTCCACCTGGCTGCAGCCTCCTCTTGGGCAGCTCTAGAGAGTGAGAAGGTCTCCTCTCAGTCTCCTTTTCTCCAGGCTAAACAATCCCAGCTCCTTCAACCTCTCCTCATCAGACCTGTGCTTCAGCCCCTTCACCAGTTCTGCTGCCCTTCTCTTGGGCACATTCCAGCCCCTCAATGTCCTGCTTGTAGTGAGGGGCCCAGAACTGGACACAGTACTCGGGGTACTCACCAGCCCCAACTACAGGGGGGGCAATCACTGCCCTGGTCCTGCTGGCCACACTGTCTCTGACTTAAGCCAGGATGTCACTGGCCTTCCTGGTCACCTGGGCACATTTCTGGATCATGTTCACTAGCTGTCAACCAGCACCCCCAAGTCCTTTTGCACCAGACAGTTTTCCAGACACTCTTTCCTGATCCTGTTCACTATTGTGAACTCAGGATTTCTTAGGGCTACTTGAGTGGAGAAAATATGACCTAATCTCCACTCAAATTTCTACAAAAGGAAGCAAGAACATTGTGATGTAATGTATCCTGATGGGTGCCTTCCAACTCACCATGTACTATGTGATTTCACTCATCATCTGATCTTTTTGCCAGAATGGCCAAAACCAAATACATAAACCCTTGTATCTCATCTGAAAGAAAAAGCACATTTTAAATGTGAACTTCTGGATGGTTATTTCTCACCTTAATTTCTTAAAAAAGACTAGACCACCTACACTGGAACCTGCTTTCACTGTAAGTTTATTCATTAAGCAGACAAGATGCTGTATCAACCGAAGCTCCATGTAAAAATTTAAACACACAGGATACTTTGTTTGTCGAACAAATATAAGTTGAATCAACTCAACTACTTCAGTAGCCAGTGACATATTAGGACTTTCTATAATATGCAACTAAATGTGTGTTATCCCCCAGAGCTGTACAAATTCTTACACACACTGCACTTCCCAACTCACTAGGGATGAGTTAAAGTGATCTCTAGAACCATTACAGGCTGCCACTGCTAATCTTTATTACTAAATATACCCAAAGTAGATCATAATATTGTCTTAAAAGAAATAACAGAGATCTTGTCTTCCTGTTTATTGCATGGTTTAAACTTCAACACTTCAGTTCAACAGCTCAGAAGACAACTAGTTCCAAAAGGGGGGCGCATCAGCCATGGTTATTTAACAACATCCACATCAGTGGCTCTGGAAACACAGGCAGTCTCTCCTTCTGTGTTGGGACAGTGGGTGAGTAGAGTCGATTTTCTGTGTCATTCCTGAATTCCTACACTGGCTGAAGAACAATATCCACTTCTGCTAATCTCGCCTTACAAAAGACATTCCTAATTCAATACTGCCAATAGTACATATAATTGTATGTATAGATGTCATGGTTTGACTCTGGCTGGATGCCAGAGATTCACCACAACCTCTCCTGGAGGAGAAAAACTGGAAAATAAAACTGGTCACAGGTAAAAAAGCAAGGCAAACTACATGTAAAGAATACAAAGGATTTATTTACTAACTAACAAGATCAGAACTGCGAAGAAAGCATCATTTAAAAGGCAACCTTTGCCCCCCCACCCCTCCTTCTCTTACAACAGATCTCATATTCCCTTTTTTTCATCACGAGGCAAAGGGGGAACAAGCACAGGGGTAAA
>WEKX01001570.1:48012-60935 GCA_013390025.1 Pitta sordida | reverse complement strand
GCAGCAGCGGGATGCCTGGAAGAACATTCCTACCCCTTCTCTAGTAGACCTGGCGAGGGTCTTCATACCTTTCAGCCTCTCCATGCAGGTTTCTGAACCGGCACTCTACATCTTGCTACTAATTTTTCTTTTTCTTCTCTCCCAAATATGATTATTCACAGAGACGTCTCTATCTCTATAACCTTGAATGCCATGGCAGCGACTGAGGCCCAGACAAGAGCTGAGCTGTTAACCCCCTCGCTGCCAGAGCAGCAAAAACCTAAACCAGGACAATAGAAAATTTCTGTTCACTATAAAGCTCTCAAAAAATAATCAGAAAACAGTACCATGTTCTAGCTATCCAAACCAGAATAAAAGACTCTAATAGCACAAATACGTTCAGGAGTTCTGTGAATTAAGCCTAACTTATCAGTTAGGATTTCACTGTTAGTTTTTAATCTTGACATAGCAGTACTTCCAAATTCAATACTGTGTTACCTGAAAAGCTGTACTTGATCTGAATCCAAATTACACCATATAGCGAAACAAGGAATTAATCAGATTAGAAGTTAACTACAGGATGCTGTATTGTACGAAATTTCAAAAGGAGGCCTCAGAGTAGGTATTGCTGCACCATTATGTTTTAAGGTAACATCCTTCATTACGAATGTTGGCGTTTACTTTTCTGTTCCTCTGAAATAACAAGCTTCCTAAACATACCTTTCCAATCTCCCACACAGAGAATACTGATGTATCTTCTATTTTATATTCACAGACCCAAAAACAACCTAAGAGGCCTTTGCTCTCTAAGCAGCCCCATTTGAAAGATTAATTGTGCCACCACCAAGAAATGCCCAACTTCCCTGATGCCGCCCCAGAATTCATTCCCAGTTTGGGCACACAATCACAGCATCAAAATGACTGAGGACGTCTTGTGACTTGTGAGAGCACAGATGATACATTTAGATCTGTGAGACAGTAAAAACATTTCAGCAAAATTTCAGAAAGACATCTGGAGGACTTGCAACACACACCACTTTGTTTATAAAGCAAGCAAACTTAGGCCAACATTTCTCTTCACCACAGGAGTTGTGGAAGTTTCTGAAGCACACTGTTAGTCTCCTGAGAGCACCTTGTGTCAGAGAAATCCTCAGTAGGCAGAAGGTGAAAGTTTTCACCTTCCTCTGTCCTGACTCCATGTGAGGTGCACCACCAAGCTGTACCAGAAAAATACACAAGGACAAAGGGAAAAAAGTATGAAACAAAAAGTACTTATGGCACTGGCTGGAACATCAGGGCCACTCAGTTGATCTGAATCAAAAGCAGGTTACACACCTGACAGAGAACATTTGTGAAACACCTGCTCTCTTTATTTCATTAAAGCAGGAACAAAATGAATCAAATTTAACAGCTATTATCAAAGGTCAAAACTATTCCTGGTCCCTCTGGCACCAGCCTGCAGCAGGAGCAGCCTGCAACCCACTGCTGGATTTTCAGGGCATTTCCCAACTGATCAGTTCTCACCACTCCTTGAAAACGCACCAGAAGTGCGCCAAACCCACGGCCACACCAACAGCTGGACAGAAAACTGTAACTGATATCTTCCCTTCCACAAGACCTGCTATACACAAATAAGTTAATCTTCCTTTCCACAAATATTTGCTCTACTGTTTAAGTCCAAGACAATGACTGAGGAATATCAGTAATAAATTCCCGGCAGGCACCAAAGCTTGCCTCAAAACTATGATCTTCCTTCTCACAGCCAGGACACCAGTTCCCTCCTCATGCTTCAGCTGCAGTGCTCTGCTGACACTTGGCAAAGATAAGCAAGTAATGAACAGTGCTTCTGACCTTAGGGACTAACTTGGTTTCTTTCCGTGTCACTAACTGCAACACCGTGTAAGACATGGACGAATAAAAAAGAGCAGCAGCAAAGTCAGGAATCAGTTTCCCCAGATGTTTCTCCACTCAAGGCCTGCATGGATTGTCTGCATTAGGATGGGCCTGCTCTCCATTACGTTCCCACAACCCACCAGGTTATTTTATTTCCCACTGAGGAAATGCAGTAGGTGCTGGCAGCCCTGGCAGAGGAGATAAAAAGGTAAGGGGTAAAGGAAAAACTCGCCGTGCTTATTATCCTGTGCACCTGCGCAGCTTTCTGAGCACATGGCGAGAGCCTGAGGAACAGCAAACCCGGGCACGGGGAGGAAAGGGGAGGTTTAAAGGCCATTTACTCTCTGCCCCGGCCCGGCCTTCGCTCACACGGGGGAGCTGCTCCCGCCGCCGGGACGACCACGAGGTGGCCTGGCACGGGAAGCTCGGTGGGAGGGTGAAGCTGTTCCTGCCCCTCGGGGCCCTGCCCGAACTCGGGGTCCGGCGGCGGCCCCGCCCCACGNGTGCCCTCTTCCTTGTGCCCTCTTCCTTGTGCCCTCTTCCTTGTGCCTTCCCGGCTCACCCAGGAGGCCTTCCCTGCTGGCCTTCCTCCCCACCGAATCACGGAATCACTGAGGTTGGCAAACACGTCTGAAATCATCGAGTCCAACCTATGACGAGTCCAGACCGTGGCACCGAGTGCCACGTCCAGTCTTTCTTAAAACACCTCCAGGGACAGTGACTCCACCACCTCCCTGGGCAGACCATGCCAACGCTTAACAACCATTTCTGTAAATTCTTCCTGATGCCCAACAGGAACCTCCCCTGTTGCACCTTGAGGCCATTTCCTCTCATCCTGTCACTGGCTGCCTGGGGAAGAGTCCAACCCCCACCTGGCCACGGCCTCCTTTCAGGCACTTGTGCAGAATGATGAGGTTTCCCCTGAGCCTCCTCCTCTCCAGGCTGAACAGCCCAACAGGCTGAACCCCCGGCTCCCTCAGCCGCTCCTCACAGGACTTGTGCTCCAGACCCTTCTCAGCTCCTCTGATGTCCAGCAGTGCAGGCCCCGGGACAGATCCTGGGATCTGAGGCCAAGCACAGGTCACTGTCCTGCTCCTCGTGTGGTTCTGATGTCACAGGGAGACGATTCCACAGCCCGGGCCCATGGCTTGCCCCAGGCGCTCTGAGCAGGGCTGAGGAGACTCTGCCCTTGGGGAGGATTTACACCAATAAACTTGTGTGAGGATAAGGGAGAAGCACTTTGAAGAGATAATATATACAGAAAGCTTTGGGGTTTATTCTTACGAAACCCAGAGTAATGGAGTTATGTGGATATCTGCCCTAAGTATGAATGGTGAGGCATCAGTGCATTGAGGAAATACAAAATCTTAATATTAGCCACAAATCCCTGGACTACCAACTACTTCTGCAACCCTGAAGAACAAGTTGGTGTTGTAGTAAAAGTAAAGTGTTGATTTTGCTTTGCTGCTCTATTTTGTTTGGGGGGGGTTGTTTATTTTTTCTTTTCAACATTTCAAACCCTGCCTACTCTTCTGAGAAATGCAATAAGCTGTGAAATGAAGCTCTACTAGACCCACCAAAGTTGTCTAGACACTATACAAAATATGTGACCTCATAAGAACTTACTTTTTCAACAATGCAGTTGACGTTAATTTTTAGCTTAGGGAGAGGAATGTATTTGCCAATGCCAGTATTAAGATGTATCTGCATTTGCCAGAAGACATGGACCCAGCATTTACTTGTTCCTATACAATGGTTCTAACGTTACTTAAAATATTCCTTACCAGATGCCTGCATTGGTGCTGGAACAAATTCAAGTAAAGACTCCAGTGTAACAATCATCCTAAAAAGAGAAATCATATCCTGAATGCCACTGATATCACAAGACCTGCATCAACCAACAGGAAATTTAGACCCCCAGCTTTGCTAAGGCAATAGATGTCTAATGTAGGGTGAGATGAATCCCACTTTACATTTTCTATTGGGAAAAAAACCCTCTTAAATGGAGATTTCAGGGGAAGTTTAGAATTGCAACGTCACTGAGGTCGAATGTGCCTAGTGCCCCAAAGAGACTGAGGTGCATGTGCAGCAGATGTTGTTATAAAAGTAGTTTGTAGAGAGGCTGATGCAGTAACAACACCACGTGTCAGGGCAGTTTGCTGTGGCCAGAGAGCTCAGCCATCACGCAGATGTTGCAAATTTGAGTCCTGCCCTCAGCAGGTTTCCATGACGGAAGGTTGCACTCCCACTGGCATTGCCTTTTGCAGTTTTTCTAGGGAATGAAGTTGTTTAATTCAATGTTATTGTTTCACTTTGCTGTTATATTCACATGCATATCCAGTTTTAGTTTACCAATATGACCAAGTAGTTTTAATCAAAGAAACCTAAGAGTGGGAAATAGTATAGTAGCTTCCAACTCTAGTCCATGGACTTCTGGAGATTTGTTGGCTACTTCCAAGATGTTGTTGAGAGGTATTTAAATAGAATAACAATACCCTCTGCCAGTAAATGCACAGTGCTCCTGAGATAAGAAAACTGTGATGCATTATTACCTGCCTATCAAGTTTTTGAGCAGAAAGGAAATGTAATTTTAAAAAGGAAGGGGAAAAAAAAAAGCACAATCACAAACCCCCCAACAAGTAGCTACAGCACAGAACATCAGCATGTTCAAAGAGGTTGCTGTGGGCACTATATATAGCCCTATTCAAGGAACTGGCATAGGCCTTGCACTACTTAACGCACTGCCAGAATAATTCAGTCAATTTGGTTAATTATGATTAACATGAAAAATGAAACACAAATATCAACGTTCTACTTTACAGAACTCACCAGATCACTGGAGGCAAGAGGCCATAAAAATTTTCACCTTTGAGAATACTTAATTCTTGAAAAGGAGGCCTAGAAAAGGAAGATGTGAAGAATTTTAGTAACATTGCCCAAGCAACTCAGGAAAACCACTAAACAGAAGACTTATATCCCAAAATATATTAGAAAATTCAAGTAGTGCACAATCTCCATTAATAATTTTTAAATTATACTCTAAATCGAAAGGCAGCTGAAACGAACCCTTTTATTCCCCAGTTCTGTTTAAATAAAAACCTTAGTGAAACTGAGATGCGTCATCTCCCCCTACAGTACCTCTGCACCGTATCAGGGCTATAAGCAGAACTAGAGTTGCTAAATGGAAATTATCTGATTAGGGTTCAAAGATAGAATCCCTTCCAAATTGTCAGACTGGCTTTACCTCAAGGGCTAAACCAACTTGAATTTCATTTATGTATGCTTCAGGCTAAGACCCCACCAGAGATGGGCTAACCTGCAATGACTTGTTACCACTTGGTAAATGGGTCATGTCTGACTTGTGTGTTTTTCTTCTCTACCCTCTCAGCAATTCCAAGTATTTCTAAGCATAATGAATACTTTAATTTCATTATCACAATGTGTAAATGAATAGGGAAGAACCACTTAGGATACACATATAGCAGTCTGTACTTGCACTGAGACACAACACTACCCCAAATACAAATAACTATAGTTGCCTAAGCCAACATTAACTATGTAAAAACAACAAAAAAAAAAATGTTACCAGTAAAATAATCTCCAAAACTCAGTGGAAAAATATTCCCCTAACACAAACTTTAAATTACCTTGTAATATCTTGCAGCCTTACAGAAGTTCCAAGTTCAGAAAAGCTCAGATTTCTGGAAGAGGTGAGGTGTTCAGGCTTAAGCTTTCAACCATTACGAAACACAGGCGTGTGGCACATCTCCATATGAAAACACTGGTGACCTTTTCCAGTGTGCCATCATGTGGGCTCCTTAAAAATGAAGTAAGAATCTTACATCTAACAGCATTTCTGTGTAAAGTAAGGCTTGTATTTGGTAGGAGTGTAGCTGTACCTAATCCCTACATCCAAGTAAAAACTTAATTCTACATAATTCTATGCATGTCTTGGCATCTGCTCCTTTTGAAATCCCCTTCTTATTCACAGAGCACTTTTTGATAGTTGCCTGTCATTTACATACCACTCTAATATCCCATAGGGAGGGTGGAAATCCTAAAGACAAGAGGTCCTTCTGTGTACCTGTGGTGGGCTGCCCCTGGTCAAGAGTCCCACATCCACTCTCGCTCACTCCCTTCCCACAGGATGGGGAGAAGGCAGAAGGATGGGGAGAAGACATGTGAATCACAGTTCTGAAGCCATATAGGACAACCTCTTAAATGCTCAATCTTTTCTTTCCTTTTTTCCGCTCTCTCACAAAAAAAAAAAAAAAAATAATTCAGAGGAAGATGTAAGAGGGTCTCTCCAGCAGATGCAGTTTTGCCAGGTGCCTGCTTGTGTAACTCTGTAGAACCTATAGCTGCAGCTGCACTGACCAGCACTGCATGCCATGTGCTGGCAGTTCCAAATGCTGACTCCAGCCTCAGGAAGCAGCGTTGTGTACAAGCCTGGTGTAAATCAGGGGTTTCAGTTATTTGTGTTCTGCTGACAACAGCAATTTAAGACTCAAGGAAAATGAAATACGTATCCCCAGGCATACCAGTCCATGCTAAGGAAGGTTCTCCCTGATAAATGAGGCAGCATTGCACACCCATTTTGTCCAGACATCACTGATCACCAACTGAGACTCACGAGGCCCTTTGCATACTTATTTCTGCAGCATCTACCACATTGTTTCACTGTAAATAGTCATTCTTCTAAAGTGTCAGATATTCATCCAATGCTTACTGCTTTCCACAGAGTAGCTCAAAGGGAAAATTTAACATCAGGCTACATAAATGGATGGGCGTTTTATACCCAAAAATTTTTAAGTACTATTATTTCTCATAAGGGTAACTAAGATTATAGAGATTATTGGTACCAATACTGAAGTCTGCTCCACATTTTTTTCTAATATTGTTCAAGAGAATCAAAGTGGAAAAAAAAAGTGTGTATTGGCTGTTTTTTTATTTGAAATAGGAAATGGAAAGTAATAAGGTGCAGGAGTGATACAAAAATGGTAAAAGTGGGGACTGCAACACCACAGAAACCCCCCAGGGACAAACATCAAATGCAATAAAAGAACAACGGGACCAGAATCTAAACTTTAATTTTCAGTTTATTTTCAGTAAGAATGGAGGTTTCAGAGACCATGCATTGTTTCAGCCATGGTCTTACACAGGCAACCTTCCAGCATTTGCTGGACTAAATGTAAAAGCATCATATTTAAAAAAACCAAAACAGTAGCATAACATATTTCTGTAAAGGAAGGAATTACTGAAAAATACAAGCTATATAAGATATAAGCTAATCAGGATTTGGGAAGGTATATTCTAACTGAAGTTAGAATTCCAATCCTGGGTATTCCAGTAAGACTTCCTGTTTTTCTACATTATGACACTTGCATCCCTCTAATTCTTCTCCAAGCCCTGCGAGTACAAAGGAAGCATTACAGCAGCATGGCACACACGGTGCAGAACGGCCACTAACTGGTGCAGATCTTGAGGAGCAGTTAAGGGAGGAAAGGCTGCTCCAAAAGGATACCTAATTGCTGTCTACAACTACCTGTGGGGAGGTTGCCGCCAGGTGGGTGTGAATCTCTTCTCTCAGGCTGACTACACCAGAACAGGGGGACATGGCCTTAAGCTACACCAGGGGTGGTTTAGACTGGATGTTAGGAAGAGGTTTATCACAGAGAGAGTGATCTCTCAGTGGAATGGTCTGCCCAGGGAGGGGGTGGAGTTGGCATCCCTGGAGGCGTTTAAGAGAAGACTCGATGAGGAGCTCAGTGACATGGTCTAGTTGGTGGGGAGTTGGACTAGATGATCCTGTGGGTCTCTTCCAACTCAGAATAACCTCTGTGTGTGTGAACCTGTGTGTGTTCTTACAGCAGCATGAAACCAGTTGTTTAACACGTACATCTCAAAGAGCTGCATCAACCAAAAGCCCTGCATAAACTAAATGATGTGTGTTGGTGGTCTGTATCAATTCAGAAAGACAAGATTTAGTTAAATTGGGTAATTACTGATTCTGTTTATCTTTCATGTGAATTTAGCTCAAAGTCAAATAAGAGAGAAAAGCTGGTATAACATTTGAGAAGTTGTCAATAATCCCACTGACTATTTTCAGCCCTATAATTTCTTTCAGCTCCATTAAGAAAGGTAAGGTTGCCTGCAAAATGTTGTTCTCCAGAGCAGTCACTTAAAACCTGCATTGATATTCACAGTATTCTATTTCTTAAAGGGTAAGAAATAAAACAAGCCACCAGTATGTAATGAAACTTAATATGCCACATCTACATTAAATGTGTGCTTCTTATGATACACAATTTAAAAGACAGTTAATGTGGAACATACAGTGATGTGCAGTTATGGCATTTAAGCCAGAAGTAACTTTCTAACTAAAGCATATAGTAACAGTAGAGTCAGAAAAGTGCAGAAAACTTTGTCATATACAAAAATTCTCATCTGCTGAGATCGTACCAATCTGTAAAGGAAAAACACAGCTTGTGTCAGCCATAGTTATTATAAATCCAGATGCTGCATTCCCATGAGATAACAGAAAAATAGACACTGTAAAAGATGAATGTACATGATGAAGGTTAAAATTCAAAAGCCCAAGACCAGTCCCAAGGCAATGAAAGGAGGGGCCAGCAATGAATAATATACATTCTGACAAATGTAATTTAGCAATAAATGTTTCTGAATCTTCTTCTGTGGCCTGTACATAACTCAAAAAACTTTAAAAAATATACTTAGGGTTTCNCACACCCATTTTGTCCAGACATCACTGATCACCAACTGAGACTCACGAGGCCCTTTGCATACTTATTTCTGCAGCATCTACCACATTGTTTCACTGTAAATAGTCATTCTTCTAAAGTGTCAGATATTCATCCAATGCTTACTGCTTTCCACAGAGTAGCTCAAAGGGAAAATTTAACATCAGGCTACATAAATGGATGGGCGTTTTATACCCAAAAATTTTTAAGTACTATTATTTCTCATAAGGGTAACTAAGATTATAGAGATTATTGGTACCAATACTGAAGTCTGCTCCACATTTTTTTCTAATATTGTTCAAGAGAATCAAAGTGGAAAAAAAAAGTGTGTATTGGCTGTTTTTTTATTTGAAATAGGAAATGGAAAGTAATAAGGTGCAGGAGTGATACAAAAATGGTAAAAGTGGGGACTGCAACACCACAGAAACCCCCCAGGGACAAACATCAAATGCAATAAAAGAACAACGGGACCAGAATCTAAACTTTAATTTTCAGTTTATTTTCAGTAAGAATGGAGGTTTCAGAGACCATGCATTGTTTCAGCCATGGTCTTACACAGGCAACCTTCCAGCATTTGCTGGACTAAATGTAAAAGCATCATATTTAAAAAAACCAAAACAGTAGCATAACATATTTCTGTAAAGGAAGGAATTACTGAAAAATACAAGCTATATAAGATATAAGCTAATCAGGATTTGGGAAGGTATATTCTAACTGAAGTTAGAATTCCAATCCTGGGTATTCCAGTAAGACTTCCTGTTTTTCTACATTATGACACTTGCATCCCTCTAATTCTTCTCCAAGCCCTGCGAGTACAAAGGAAGCATTACAGCAGCATGGCACACACGGTGCAGAACGGCCACTAACTGGTGCAGATCTTGAGGAGCAGTTAAGGGAGGAAAGGCTGCTCCAAAAGGATACCTAATTGCTGTCTACAACTACCTGTGGGGAGGTTGCCGCCAGGTGGGTGTGAATCTCTTCTCACAGGCTGACTACACCAGAACAGGGGGACATGGCCTTAAGCTACACCAGGGGTGGTTTAGACTGGATGTTAGGAAGAGGTTTATCACAGAGAGAGTGATCTCTCAGTGGAATGGTCTGCCCAGGGAGGTGGTGGAGTTGGCATCCCTGGAGGTGTTTAAGAGAAGACTCGATGAGGAGCTCAGTGACATGGTCTAGTTGGTGGGGAGTTGGACTAGATGATCCTGTGGGTCTCTTCCAACTCAGAATAACCTCTGTGTGTGTGAACCTGTGTGTGTTCTTACAGCAGCATGAAACCAGTTGTTTAACACGTACATCTCAAAGAGCTGCATCAACCAAAAGCCCTGCATAAACTAAATGATGTGTGTTGGTGGTCTGTATCAATTCAGAAAGACAAGATTTAGTTAAATTGGGTAATTACTGATTCTGTTTATCTTTCATGTGAATTTAGCTCAAAGTCAAATAAGAGAGAAAAGCTGGTATAACATTTGAGAAGTTGTCAATAATCCCACTGACTATTTTCAGCCCTATAATTTCTTTCAGCTCCATTAAGAAAGGTAAGGTTGCCTGCAAAATGTTGTTCTCCAGAGCAGTCACTTAAAACCTGCATTGATATTCACAGTATTCTATTTCTTAAAGGGTAAGAAATAAAACAAGCCACCAGTATGTAATGAAACTTAATATGCCACATCTACATTAAATGTGTTCTTCTTATGATACACAATTTAAAAGACAGTTAATGTGGAACATACAGTGATGTGCAGTTATGGCATTTAAGCCAGAAGTAACTTTCTAACTAAAGCATATAGTAACAGTAGAGTCAGAAAAGTGCAGAAAACTTTGTCATATACAAAAATTCTCATCTGCTGAGATCGTACCAATCTGTAAAGGAAAAACACAGCTTGTGTCAGCCATAGTTATTATAAATCCAGATGCTGCATTCCCATGAGATAACAGAAAAATAGACACTGTAAAAGATGAATGTACATGATGAAGGTTAAAATTCAAAAGCCCAAGACCAGTCCCAAGGCAATGAAAGGAGGGGCCAGCAATGAATAATATACATTCTGACAAATGTAATTTAGCAATAAATGTTTCTGAATCTTCTTCTGTGGCCTGTACATAACTCAAAAAACTTTAAAAAATATACTTAGGGAAGTACTTTCAGATACCCTCCAACAATGTTTTACTGGCCTATGTTTATTATAGTTTTGTTTCCAAATGTTGTAATTGTTGTTGTTTTTTGTAAATCAATTCATTTCTCATATCTAAGCATGGTGCTAAGACTTACTGCAGATAATCACAGAGCCCCCAAAAAACTCATTCAGATTTTAAAGCTCTGACACAGGACAAGTTTGGGAGAATCAGAAGCTGTTTTCTCACCTGCCTGGAATCACATATTTTCCATGTGTATTTGCTAGCAAAAGAGGAAATTTTGCTATTTTACCTAGCTGTCATACAGCTGGCTATGTGCTTAAATGACCTTAGAGCGCCTGACATTGTAACAAATTACGTAGCAGGTACTTAACATGTTTTTGCTTGCACTACAGTTGTCCCTGACAGAAAGATGTCTCCTGGAACCTGTATAGCAAGACAATTGCTTCCAATTATCATTTGGATGGTGTTAAGGTGTCACATCACTTTGAATCCCTCCTGCCTAGAACAGGAGCCTTATTTTTTCTTTAAAGCCAAGCGTCTGGTGTGCTCATGTTTTCTGTTGGACTGGGAGGAGTTTCTGAAATCACTTTTGGAGTGACAGCTGTTTCTGCAGACTGCAGTGAAATTAAACTAAGTACGGTAGTATAAAAATCTAGAGTATGTGCTTTTCAACTTCCATTTTGTGCACATCGAGCTTAGGTTGATGTAGCCAATACAGGCAAACAACATAACAGGCATTGAATAAGCCTTCGTAAGTATCCCTAAACCATCCTGAGCCTTGCAGGCGACTAGCAAGAGGAGTAGAGGATGCAGTCTGTAGCTGAGCTGGAGGTTTAGGTTAGACATTAGGAGGACTTTTCTCCACAGAAGGGGCGATGAGACATCGGAACACACTGGCGAGGGAGGTGATGGAGTCACCATTCCTGGCGCTGTTTATGGACAGACGGGACATTCAGTGCCACGGCCCAGCTGAAGTACGGTGATAGATTGGCGTCTGTGATCTCAGAGGTCTTTTCCAACCTCACTCCGTGATTCCGTAGGTTGATGTGTGATTAAACTACTGGGACAGCAACTGTAATTTTATCATTACAGAGGATTAGAAAAAAACCCTGTGTACTTCTCATCCTTGCGAAGGGCAGGAGCCAGCAGCACACCGCAGAACACGGGCCATGCCGCAGCCCTGAGGTGACCCTTGTGCGGGGGGGCCGCTCCCGGGCCCGGAGCAGCTTCCGGGGCAACCGCGGCCGTTCCGGCGGCGCGGGCACCATGGGGGTGACGCGGCAGAAACACGCCAAGAAGATCATGGGTTTCTACAAGCACAACTTCCAGTTCCGCGAGCCCTTCCAGGTGCTGCTGGACGGCACCTTCTGCCAGGCTGCGCTCCGCAACAAGATCCAGATCCGGGAGCAGCTGCCCGGGTACCTGTGCGGCGCGGCGCAGCTCTGCACCACGCGGTACGGCGGGGGCGGCCGGCGCTGGGGCCGGGGGGGAAGTGCAGGACGGTGGGAGTTTCTCTCACACCCAGTTGCTTTTCCGAAGGTGGCAGGGACTGCGGGTCAGGGGTAACCCCGGTGTGTGAGGTGGGTCTCTTCCCAGGTGAGCCGCCTGGTGGCTGAGGGGAAGGCTGTGGATGTGTCTGCCTGAACTTCAGCAAAGCCTTTAACACCGACCCGGGCAGCAGACTCATGGAGAAGCTGGCAGCCCACGGCTCGGACGGGTGCACCCTGGGCTGGGTTAGGAAGCGGTTGTGGTGGTGAATGGTGTCACATCCAGTGGGCGGCCGGTCACTGGGGATGTCCCCCAGGCATCCGTGTTGTGCCCAGTCCTGTTTAATAACTTTATTAAAGGTCTAGGTGAAGGTATTGACTACACCATTAGCAAATCTGCAGATGATGCCAAGTTGGGAGCAAGTGAGGGTAGGAGGGCTCTGCAGAGAGACCTGAACAGGCTGGATAGATGGGCTGAATCCAACAATAGGGGAGTTAACAAGTCTAACTGCTGGGTCCTGCACTTTGGCCACGACAACCCCATGCAGCACCACAGGCTGGGGACAGAGTGGCTGGAGAGCAGCCAGACACAAAGGGATCTGGGGGTGCTGGTTGACAGGAAACTGAACATGAACCAGCTGTGTGCCCAGGTGGCCAAGAAGGC
>WEKX01001570.1:15278-47604 GCA_013390025.1 Pitta sordida | reverse complement strand
AGAGGGAGCGATTGGGCATTGGAATGGGCTGCCCACACAGGTGGTGTAATCACTGTCCCTGGAGATAGGAGGCTGAACGAGGCACTTAGTGCCCTGGTCTAGTAGAAAGGTGGTATTAGGTCAAAGGTTGGACTCAATGATCTCAAAAGTCTTTTCCAGCCTAGTTGATTGTGTGATTCTGTGATTTTAGGTTTGCATTTTGTTGTCCAGTTGGAATGTTCTGGAGCCATAAACTTCTAAAGTTTTAGTCATGGATAGTTTTTCTTCAGCTTGTTTGGATTCTATTAGCAAGTTTGGACCAAGGTGATTAATGCTAATGCAGCGTTTAACTTGCATACAGTGATTAAGTATTTTGTGTTAATTTGTGGTATTATGGAATGGCTTGGCTCAGAAGGGACCTTAAAGATCTTCCAGGTCTAAACCCCTGGAATGGACAGGGACACCTTCCACTGGAGCATGTTGCTCAAAGCCTCAACCAGACTGGCTTTGAACACTGCCAGGAAATGAGACTTCTACATCTTCTGGAGAAAACCTGTTCCAGTGGTTCACCGCCCTCACAGTCAAGAATTTCTTCTTATATCTAATATAAACAGACCCTTTTTTGGTTTAAAGCCATTTCTCCTTGTCCTATCACTACACACCCTTGTCAAAAGTCCCTCACCAGGTAAACAGACCCAACTCCCACAGCCTGTCTTCACAGCAGATGTCTTCTAGCTCTCGGATCATCTTCCATCTCTTGNGATTGGGCATTGGAATGGGCTGCCCACACAGGTGGTGTAATCACTGTCCCTGGAGATAGGAGGCTGAACGAGGCACTTAGTGCCCTGGTCTAGTAGAAAGGTGGTGTTAGGTCAAAGGTTGGACTCAATGATCTCAAAAGTCTTTTCCAGCCTAGTTGATTGTGTGATTCTGTGATTTTAGGTTTGCATTTTGTTGTCCAGTTGGAATGTTCTGGAGCCATAAACTTCTAAAGTTTTAGTCATGGATAGTTTTTCTTCAGCTTGTTTGGATTCTATTAGCAAGTTTGGACCAAGGTGATTAATGCTAATGCAGCGTTTAACTTGCATACAGTGATTAAGTATTTTGTGTTAATTTGTGGAATTATGGAATGGCTTGGCTCAGAAGGGACCTTAAAGATCTTCCAGGTCTAAACCCCTGGAATGGACAGGGACACCTTCCACTGGAGCATGTTGCTCAAAGCCTCAACCAGACTGGCTTTGAACACTGCCAGGAAATGAGACTTCTACATCTTCTGGAGAAAACCTGTTCCAGTGGTTCACCGCCCTCACAGTCAAGAATTTCTTCTTATATCTAATCTAAACAGACCCTTTTTTGGTGTAAAGCCATTTCTCCTTGTTCTGTCACTACACACCCTTGTCAAAAGTCCTTCACCAGGTAAACAGACCCAACTCCCACAGCCTGTCTTCAAAGCAGATGTCTTCCAGCTCTCGGATCATCTTCCATCTCTTGGACCATCTTCATGGCCCTTCTCTGGACTTTCTTCAACATGTCCATGTGCTTTTGGTTTTGGGGTTGCCAGAGCTGGACACAGCACTGTGGGTGACATCTCACGGGAACAGAGCAGAGGGGGAGAATCACTTCCCTCGACCCGCTGGTCACACTGCTTTTGATTCAGCCCTGGACACAATTGGCTTTCCAGGCTGCAAATGCACATTGACAAATCATATCAAACTCCTTGTCCACCAGCCTTCCCAATTCCCTCTCCTCAGGGCTCTCAGTCCATTCTCTTCCCAGCCTGTATTTGTGCTTGGACCTTGCACTTGCAGGATCTTGCACTTGGCCTTGTTGAACTTGATATGGATCACACTGGCCCACCTTTCAAGCCTGTCCAGGTGTCTCTGGATGGCATCCCTTCCCTCCAGTGTGTCGATAGCACCACGTAGCTTGGTGTTTTTTACAAACTTGCTGTGGATGCGCTGGTTCCCACTGTCCCTATCACTGAAAAAGATGTCCCTTGAGGAGAAACACTCATCACTGGTCTCCACTTGGACATGGAGCTGCTGAGTGCAGCCCTTCAGTCAAAGACAAGGATGTTGTGCACGACTATAAAAACCTTTGCACAAGTCCAATTAGATGGCAGCTGTTGCTCTTCCCTTATCCATCAGCGCTGTAACCCTGTCATAGAAGACCACCATATTTTTCACAGTGTGTCCTTAGTGAAGCCATGTTGGCTGACACCAGTCAATCCCTTGTTTTCCATATGCCTTAGTATGTATATTTTACTGGAGGATCTGCTCCTTGATTTTGCCAGGCACAGATGTGAGGCTGACTGACCTGTTGTTCTCCAGATCTTCTTTATTTCCATTTTTTTAAATAAATTAAATTTTGAAATTTAGTAATTAATTTAAAAATAAATTAAATTTTAGAAGTAATTTTATTTATTAAGTAGTAGTTCATATGCTAGATAGTACCCGAACATAGATTTAAGGACTCAGCATTGTCGCTGATCTGAAATATTTTTAAATCAATTAATATAACTTAATGTTATTACTGGTTGATCATGTTTACAACCAAGGAAACCTTGCTGATGTCTTCATATGGGCTACTGCTTTCAGATTTTTGAGTGCTATTTACTAGTCATGGAGCCTGAAAACTTAGGCATTGCTCATTCATAAGTAACTCATGTCAGCGTTTTGCTGTGAAAAAATACTAGTTTAGTTTTTTGTTTAGAAATCACTGTTTCTTTTGGTTTTCAGGTGTGTTATAAAAGAACTGGAATCATTGGGGAAAGCACTGTATGGAGCAAAATTAATTGCCCAGAGATTTCAGGTTCGAAACTGTTCTCACCAAAAGGATCCTGTGAGTGGTTCGACCTGTTTACTTTCCATGATTGAAGATGGCAATCCTCATCACTTCTTTATTGCTACACAGGTAAAAGCTTACGGGAAGTGGAATTCTGTTTAGTTTCAAGCAATGCATTGATTCCTAAAGATAAGGAAGCCTTCAGTAACCTCAATTAGGAGATTTTTACATAGTTGTGGAAATTAATCATGTAAAGCCTTACCTGTTCCTAAATGCAGTTACTAATTGTGAAGCAGGGAATCTTTTCTCTTACTTGAAGGACTAGATTTTTTTTACCTTACAAGGATATTGCTTATTTTAGCAGAAAGTGTATAAAACACACCGACCATCTACTGACATGTAAGAAAACAACTCATGTATGTAAATGTGTGTATTACTTGTATGTGCATCCCCTTCCCTGGAGTGTTTTGCACAATAATCTGAACATTAAAATAAAGTCTTAAACATCCATATAATTTCGATTTTAAGAATTTTTGGACCAAAGAATAAATAACTGTACAAATGAGAAAGGCAGTTTTTTTCCCTGGGTTTATTATTTAGATTGTATGTATAATTGATACACAATATACATAAAATGGTTTATAGCAGAATTCTGTTATGTAGGATAGATATGCAAGATACAAGAACTTAAGATGATTTGTTACAGAAGAAATGATGTTACTTCTGTGGAGTAGTGGTCTGCATGCTAGTGGACTGGGAGTTTTTCCTCAAAAATGCATGTATGCGTATACATGCAGGAGTAAATTAAATGTTAATAGTTTTTCCATTAGAATTACAGCTAATTAGAAGAGGAATTGAAATTTAAATTGCTCTGAAAGGCACTGCTGTGTATATTTGCTAGATTAAGTTTCTTATCTTTTTCATAATGTAATTTATCTTCATAGTTTTGTGTTCAAAGTAGGTGCATTTGAATTGCAAATATCATTTAATCCCAAAATATTGACTAAAGTATTTAATTTTGCAGGACCAGGACTTATCGAACAAAGTGAAGAAGAAGCCTGGTGTTCCTCTCCTTTTTATTATTCAGAACACGATGGTGCTAGACAAACCTTCTCCTAAATCTTTGGCATTTGTTCAAAAGTTGCAGACAAATCAGCTTGTTCCAGAGTACCAAAAACAAAGTATTGTGGAGCTTAAAGAAAAAGAAGGACTGGCGAAGCAAGAAGGTGAAAAAAGGAGAAAACGCAAAAGGGCAGGTGGCCCCAATCCACTCAGCTGTCTTAAGAAGAAAAAGAAGAAAACACAGGAGGGTCAGGAGCCTTCTGCTGAAAAGAAGAAAAGAAGAAAAAGAAAGCGAAATAGAATTAAAGCAGAAGCCGTGCAGTCAGTACAGAAGAATGAAGGAGAATAAGCCCATCTCTGTAAACAACACAGGGCTTGAACATTGTTTGAACTTTGCAAAATATTTAATACTCAGTCACGTGAAATTAAATTGTTAATATTAAACCTTATTTTTATTTGGCGGTATTGCTTATTACTTATCTCAACATTTGCAGGTTATTGTCCTAATAATTTGTTCTTTTATTTGGGATTTGTGTTTTTGACAAAATACTTAGGAACCCTCATCTTCCGTTATTCTCTCCACCGTCTTGGTTCCTGTCAGAATTCACATGATATGTAGCAATTTTTTAGAAATGCTTCTTTGGCTTTCATGTGGATTTTGGTGGGATATTAGACTTCTTTTTGAATCAAAGTTGCACTTCTTATTAAACCAGTTTTGATAATTGGTCTGTTACAGACTGTGAAATTGTCCTGAACACAGCTTACTTATTTCTATTGTTTGAATACAAAAGTGAACTCTTTCACAAAGTGACCAGATGCCCTCAAAAGTCGTGTCCAGCCTGAATTACTCTGTAAATGCCATGTGAACTGATACATCTGTTGATCTTTATTTACCGGGAAGATTCTAGAGTGTTGTTACTCCTGACATTATAATGGCATCTGTTACCTATTTAATCTGTAGTTTATTCTTAATTTTTAAATAGGGCGAATATAACTTAAAAATGCTGAATCAAAACCCTGGCTAACACCTATTGCCATCAGAGTATAGCATAGTTGTGCAGGAGTGCTGAAACACAAAGCAGCTGACAGTGATGGGACTCAGGCCCTGCTGCCTGTGTTTCTGTTCTGTAAGGTTATGAACAGAACAGAACTGGGTTGGAGGAGTCATGATTTAGCCTTAGCCGGCATCCCAGCCCCATGTAACCGTTCACTGAACTCCCCCTGGGCTGAGGTGGAGAGAATCGGAAGGGTGAAAGCAAGAGAACTCATGGGTTGAGATAAAGACAGCTCAATAGTGGAAGGAAAGGCCACACACACAGGCAAGGCAAAGCAAGGAATTAATCCACAACTTTCCATGGACAGGCAGGTGTTCAGTCATCCTCAGGAAAGCAGGGCTCTATCACGTGTCATGGTGAGCTGGGAGGACAAGTGCCATCACTCTGAATGTCCTCCCCTTCTCCTTCCCTAGCTTTGTATGCTGAGCATGATGCCATACAGGATATGCCTTGTGTCACCTGGGATCAGTTGTTCTTGCTTTGTCACTTCCCAACCATTTGTACACCCCCAGCCTATTTGAGAGTGGTGTGCGAGGCAGAAGAGGCCTTGACGCTGTGAAAGCATTGCTCAGCAGTAACAAAAACATCCTGACACTTTCCAGCACAAATCCTAAAAGACAGCTACTGCAAGGGCAAATATCCCAGCCTAAAGCAGCACAAGGAGAGAGTTTCCAAAACTCATTCAAGTATCTGGTTGCCTTTGGTAGCTGTTGCGTCCTATGCCTCCTTATGTGTCTGGTGGCATTAGAGTCAGGAGTGATTGATGACACAATAGAGGGGTATGTACCATAGCATGTGCTGTGGCATAGTTGTGCTCTCACAGTGTTCCCTGTCAACACTTGCCAGATTTTTAACTATCCTGAGTGCATTTCTTAACTGACATGTAGTTCTTACAGGGAGGGCTTTTTGTTTCTTCACTTACATGCTTTTAAGCCGTGTGCCCTAAACAATTTTTCAGCCTGTGTATCATTTACTTGCAAGGTAGTTTTTGTGTGCATCATCTGCACAGGTTCTTGAATGTCTGGAGTACACAGCTATAATGTATGATGCTTTCTGGTGGCCTTTCAAACTATATGGACTGTTGTTTCACAGAGTTTGAGGAACCAGCTTGAGTGATTGGAGTTGGCCAGTCTTAGCAGGAACTGCAGGGTCATTCCTTAGAACGTGCAGAGTGTCTCTGTGGGCAGCACAGGGAGGTGCACAGTGCACTGCTGCTGTCGTCCCAGTCCAAGCCATTCCTTGCAACATGGCTTTTAGGAGTGGTCTGTTCCTTAATTGTTCCGTACAAGAGATCATGTGCATCTCAGGAATGGACTGTGAGAGACGGAAGCAATGGATAAAGATGGTATAGTCAAGATGAAAGTTTTGGTTGAAATTTAAAACAGTCACACTCATCATGGTGGTGTTCCTACATTGATTGCTAAAGTGAGTCCTGAGGAGAAATTTAGTAACTCCTAGAAATATTAATGCATCATATTTGTTCAATGTATATTGCATTTCTCAAGCTGCCATAGTCTGTTCTTCACTTATTTGTGCACAGGCCCATGTTAATGTAGCTTTGCTTCCCACTCTTCCATACATACTATTTGTATTTCTTTCCCCTCCCCAAACCCATCCACAGGCATCTCTACTGTAAGTAAAGCTTGGAGCAGACACCAGAAATGGTTCATCATCAAAATTTCATTCTGAGTCAGAAGTACATTAAAATCCAGTAGGCTTACTAAAAGTAATTTACAGTACAGTCATCCCTCGATTATTGCAGGGCCACGGGTCTCCACCCTCTGTGAAGCCCCCGCTCAGTGAACATAGGCAGCTAATGAATATGTAGATCAGCACCACCCATTGCCGCCCCCGCCCCCCACCCTCAGCTCTGGAGCAGCTGTGGGGCATTCCCAGAAGCTCTTCACACTGTGTGACTGGTTGCGGGGGGGACAGGGCTCTTCTTTGCCCTGTCCCTACCCGGAGAGTCCCTGGGAGATGGGAGGGAGGGGCCCCTCTGGCCACAACAACGCCGCGGGGAGTCCTAGGCTTCTGCTGCCACTGCTGCGGAAGCTGCAGCAGGCTGAGGAGTCACTGCGAGCCTGTACTTCTGACGCCTCCCCACTGGTTTTCTCCCTGGCACAGGTGTCAGCAGCACTGCAGCAGGGAACGGAGTGGAGAGGGCCCCGGTCCCACTCTGGACGCAGCCCCGTTCCCACTACAAAGGGCAGCCAAGCAGCAGCCGGCCTCCCAGTGGCTGGGGCCAGGGTTCTGAGCAGCGGCGCAGGGGGTGGGGATCAAGACTTCCAGTCATGGCTGGTAGGGGCAGCAAGGCAGCTGATGCAAATAAGACTGCTGCCAGGACCAGAGCGAGCAGCAACAGGGCTGCAGCTTTGCCACCTGTAGGAGGCTTCTGCCCCACTTCTGGGCTCACCTTTTCCCATCCCAGGGGTTGGCCCAGCACTGCCACCCTGCCAGGCTAGAGGAGCTTCTCCTAGAGGAAAAGCCGCTGCCCTGTCCGGTATCAACTAGATAGTATCTCCTAGAGGAGATGCCCCTGCCTGCCCTGTCCAGTATCAACTGTTTTAAGTGTTTCTGACACAGCAACAAACATCTACTGTATTAAAACAGTATATAGTGCTGCTGCCTAGAGGGAGCATCATTATTTTGGGCATCATGGTGGCTTCCGCTGCCAGAGCTAGGGATAGGACTGTGATGTAAGCAGCCTGCAACGCTTGCGCCGGTACACACTGAGATATGTCGCTAATTTGCATATCCCTGACTGTCTATCTTTGCGTATTCATGACTGTCAGCGCATGCACAGTTGCGAATGCACCATGAAACAGAGTGCTGCCTTTGCGGAGAAAACACCTTGCGAAGAAGTGGACCCACAAGAGAAGTAGTGAGAGTTCATTGTAGTCCCTTTCATTAGGGACAGAACTTAAATAAGCCTTTTTTGAAGACTTGTAGACAGGTAAAAACATAACTCTTGAAAAAAATAAAAAATTTAACAGTTGACTCTCACCTTAAGGAATTTAAAGCAATACAGTCATACCTCAGTACACTGCGCTGTCATATTTGTGTCCTCATCAACTCGCAGAATTTTTTTCCATGAACCTGGCTCAGTGACTCACGGCGCTTCCCAGTTGACGCGTGCAGTGCTTCTGCTTCACTGAGGGGTGGCACTGGCACTCCCCATGGAGTGAGACTGGCACACCCCCACGGAGGGGGCAGGTGGCACCGCTCATTCTCTGGGGACAGCCACAGACCACTGCCTTATGAGTGTTGCGAAGGTTACATGGCATTTTTAGCCCTGCGGCACCATGCCATGGTGTGGTCCCCTGCCACGGTCCCTGCCTGGCTCCTGTGTTTCTCTGTGTGGGGAAAGGCTTATGTACATAGGATGCTGTACATAGGATGCTGTACATAGTCCAGCGCACCTGGTGACATGTAGACGTAGGCGCAGGAAAAGCTCTGCTGCAGCTCTGTACCTACCATCCTCCACAGAGACTGTGGCCAGAGCTACCATCTGCTTTCCCCCTCTGGCCCGCCTACCCGTGTGTGCTCTCTAGTGTTTGTCCCCGCCAGCACCTTTCAGGGACTGCCTGTGTGCATGTGTCTGTGTGTCCATGCGTCTGTGTGTCTGTGTGTTACTGTCTCCATGGCCATAGGCAGGGAAGGCGATGCCAACAGGCGTGCTAAACTGCAGTGGAAGCCAATTGCCAAGTGTTGTGTGCTGGGATGGGGCAGCAGCGGGACATGTCCACGCTGCCACCGTGCCAGGAGGCTTCTGTTCCCCCATGCCCTCCACTCGCTGCGGCAGGTGGAGGCGGTGTTCTGCTGGGTCCGTACGGCCAGCACTGCTGCTCTCACACTCGGGACCAGTGGCAGCAGAAGCGGCAGCGTGGCTGAAGAGAAACTCAGGGGTTCTCCAGGGGTCTCCCCAGGCAGAGATGGCTCAGAAATGGTTCCCTTTGCTCCCCTGTGCTGTGAGAGCCCGTGGGGCGGAGCAGAAAATGTTCCCCAGTGCTCCTGATTGGCTGGGGGTGGAGCAATGGGCATGGCCTGTATGCATATTAATGACCTGCGACTGCTCACGGATTAGAATATTTGCAGGACCCCAAGGAGACCTGTACCCCATGGCTACAGAGGTATGACTGCATTTATCTGTGTTTCCTTAGCATTTTTTAACACAAACTGAATCATGCTGTTGCCATTGGGAAGAACTGGAATGTAAAGGGAGTGAGCTTTTAAGAGAAAAGCCGTAATATTTGTCTGCATAACTGCATCTCTCCTCCAACAAGGTAAATAACTTGCCTGTCAGCTTTGGGAGAGAGCTCCTGCCCAGGCAATAAGCAAAGGCAATCAGACCATGTTTTGTTACCATTTTGAAATTTGAAAAAAAATCCCACCCTAGTTTCCATGCGAAGCAAGTTCTCCAGGCCAAAGCTGCCTGGCTGTATTTATACATTATATCAATAACACTTGGAGCCACCTGTAACACTGAGCCCGGTTGTGCGGGCTGGCTCTGCCTGAGCTCGGTTCTTGTAACACACACCAGCGAGGCCCCAGGTAGATGCTCTCACGCTGTGCTGCTTCTGCCTGCCAGGGTTGGTGATGTTAAGCTGGCCCAGGCTATAAACCATGATGAGTACCTCTAGTAATTCAGCAGTGTGAGTCACTGGGAGCATCCTTAGGCCTATGGAAAACACCGCTGTGGGAGTGCCCCTAGAGCTGACCTCACTGTTGTACATATTCACTCCATGTTTTGCCAAAAAAGCTGCTGCCTTATTCATCAATAAATGGTCTGGAGTTGTGGCCACAACTCTAGTATAGATAGGGTTCCCAATATAACTTGTCTAATTAAGTTGAGGATTATTTTGGTGTAAGGTGTCAGAGGAACTGGTTTCAGTTTTGAAACCAGTTGAAAGGCAGAAGTAAATTCAAAGAAGCTTGAGCAAAAACTTCTTTCGGGCTATGTATCGATTTTCTCTTTTCTCTGACAGCATAAATGTATACCTGGCATCCCAGGCAGTACCTCACTAAATCTTTTGTTTTTAAAGAGGGAAATAACTGGTGTTGTCCGTTACATTGTATGCTTCATGTGCAGAGTAATAGAAGAAGAAAACAGCAATATGTCAGTCACAGTCTACAGGGAATCAATACTGAACTTAGGACTGAGTCTCATCTACCAGCAGCAGGATATTTACGTATCTAGATTGCCTGCCAATCCAATTGGCTGGATTTATATGTTGGTGTGATCTGGTATTGTATAATAAATCACTCCCTGAGCATTTGTTAATGACACTAAATAGGTTACTTAATTAGAAGCTTCTGGAACTTGGAATGTTTATGAATCATTGAAGTAAATATGAATATGGTATACTTGAAAAATACATACATTCTCTATTAAAAGAAAGAAAAGAAAATAATCCAGAACAGTCCGGCTCATTTGTTTTCAGCTACACTGATACAGTGTGAATGACTTCCCCATCAGCTTTAGTGTTGTGGAGTTTCTCAAACATATTCTGTCAGGTACAAGATGAGGAACATCGGAACAATACCATTATTTATACTCATTGCATCTTTCAGATAGAAGTTTCACAAGCAGCTACTGTATATTTCATACCTCTGTGTGGGCGTAATATCTCACACAGGGAGCAGCCAGAGATACGGGAGTGAACAAATAAGAGCCCCAGCAGGTGTTATCATTTACAATTTAAGGGAGAAAGATTGCAGTGTTCAGAGAGAGAATGACAGAAAGCAAAAGTTTTTGTACCCAGAGAGTCAGGAGTCAGAGAGAGACTACACCTTGTGATTTAGGACTGGCCTAAGTAATGCCGGGAGAGGGATTTGTGATGTATTTCTGGTAATTATTATGTCTGTGCACTCCGAGCCTCAGATTTGTCTCAGAGAGCTCAGCTGTCTGCTCACGGAAGCAGTCATTTTGTAAAAGTCACTACAGCTTGTTACAGAAGAGACAAGCTGGGCTCTCTCAGGAGAACTTTATTTTCTGATTTCTTCTCCTGCAGTTGAGGAGGAGAGGATGCAGCTGTGCTCTGCGTATGGATACAGGGAAACAATGAAGCTGTTAACAAGGGTCCAATTAAAAACAAGCCAGAGCCAAGAGCTGGAAGGAAGAAAAGAGACAATAGTCACTGGGATTTAAAGAAACAAAAAGAAAAATGTATATGAGGGATTCTGAGTGTTAACTGGAGGAAACAATTGATCAGCAGTGAAAGATGAACCAGAAATGGCTAAGCAATCAAGGAGAGTAGGGAACAGAATAATAACCCACAAGCAGATTTAAAAAAGAATAAAAATCTTTCTAATTCCCTGAAGAAAAACCTCATTGCTCTTTATGACTCAGTTTCTGCCTTTTCAAAACAGGGAGCTGGAGTGACTAAACTGCTTGCAGATTCTGTGTTAATAGTCCAAGAGTTCCTGCAGAATGTAGATCTCATAATGACGAACACCCTGTGTCTTTATGGTTTTTCAATATCACACAGTTTACAACACTGGCAAATTGGCAGCCAAATAATTCTGCTGTAGAGCTTGCCTGACATTGCATGTGGATCACTTCCCAGCACAGATATTCCATCCAGGAGCAATGTTACTCATGCCATTATTGATAGGATGAATCTGTGCAGTTAATTGCTCCTGAGGGTACTCACAGCAATAGTCTGGGATAGCCAGCACTTCTGGCTATGGAGATCATGACCCAGAGCATGGTAGGGTTTGGTTTTTTTTGAAGTCTAGTCTTCCAGGAACTCAGTAGGGGACCTCAAAACTTTCTTGTTGCAGTCTTGACTTCTAGTTGATCCAGAATAATCTTTTTGCCATATTAATTCCTCTGGGACCAAAGATGCTACTGATTTAACTCTTCAGGGCGGTTACTTTTTCAGACTGTCTTGGAGAAACACTAAGGAAATTTTTCACTTTGTGAATTGGCACCCATTTCAACAGGCGAGTTTCCAGAAAAAATGAAGAGAGTACTTTTCTAGAATTCCTGGCTCCTTCTTTCACCCTGACCTCTTTTTCAGCTCCCAAGAATACAAGCAGAGCTCTTCTGAGATCATCCAAAAATCTATCTCATCCAGCATCACACCTCCAATAGTGGCTGAAAGCTGTTCCTCAGGAGTAGCATTGAAATTGACAAAACACCTTTTTGGTGCTTCCCCAGATGACTTCCCAGCTTTCTGACAATTTGTTAAGAAGTTCTTGACCCTGGAAAAATATTTTGTTTGTAACAGCAGACAATGAGTTTCTGTTTCACTGGTTTGTGCACTCTCTCCTTGAACTCATGCAAACTTTAAGGCTCTAATTTTCTGTGGTAAATAGTTGCACAGCTAGAACACATCTTATGAAAAATATCTTCATGTATCAGTTTTGAATGGGCTACCTACCAGCTGGCCCTTGTAATGGGTGAAAGTTTAGGAAGTCATTCCTTAGTCACCCTTCGCATGCCACTCATGACTGCGTAGATACCTGTCATATTTCCTCTCATTCATCTCTTTTCCAAGCTGAAGTGTCTTTTACACCACAAAGCACAGCACCCATAACGAAAGTAGATTTCAGTTTAGGTTCACTTGAGAAGACCAGGGAGTCCTCGTTTTCTGCACTATATTCTTCATGGAAGAGTGCGGACAGGAAGAGTCTTGTGTAAAAAGGTGCAGGACAGGAAGTCTGCATTCATGTTTGCCACAGACTCCCTGGATACCTGAGCTGAATGCCATTGCTCTTGAATGTGTCTTGGCTTCTTGCCCATGGAATGATGACGTACGTATTTCCCTGAGCTCCCAAGCTCTCCTGAGGTTGGCGTCACAAGCATTCACAAGACAACTGGCTACTGTGCTGATATTGTTGGAAGAACCCAGTCTTTTCCCAATATACAATAAATCCTAAAGAAAAGTCAGCTCCACAATAGGCTTATGATTGCATCCCTGTACCCTAAAATTAAGATGTAAATGATAATTTTAATGTGATAGAGTCATGTAACAGCCCAGGTTGGAAGGGACCTTGAAAGATCGTTTGGTCCGATCTTTCCTGGGACCGGGAGCCTAAATGAGATTATCTAGCACCCTGCTCAATCACATCTTGAAAATCTCCACTGATGGGAACTCCATCACATCCCTGAGGAAATTGTTATGCTGAATGATAGTTCTTACTGTTAAAAATGTCCTTTTTTTATGTTGATAGGAAACTTCTGCCAGTACCACTTGTTCCTAGTGCCCCTTGTCTTCTCTATGTGGCTCTTTGTGAGGAGACAGTCTCTGTCCTCTTTGTAGTCACTTTTAAAATACACTGGAATACAGTGTTGATGTCTCCCTGAGACTTCTCTTCACCAGGGAGGGAAGTCCTAACTCCTTCAGTCTTTCTTCACAATGTGTGTTCTCCAGTCCTCTGATCCATCTTTGGACCCTCACATCTTTCTTGAATTGTGGTGTCCAGAACTAGACACGCTTCTCCAGGTGCAGCCTAAGAAGTACCGAGTGGAATGGTGATGTCTCTACCATTGCTAGTAAAGCCTCTGCAGATGTAGCCCAGGGTCTGATTTACCTTAGTGGCAGCAGCAGCACAGCGCTGACTCATGGTCAGCTTGTCATCCACCAGGACCCCCAGGTTCCTTTCAGCGATGCTGCCCCCCAGCCACACAGACCCGGGCCTGTTCTGGGCTCTCTGTTATGTTGTCTCAGATGCAGGACCTTGCACTTGTTAAATTTCATACAGTTCTTGCTCACCGGCTCTTCCAGCCTGTCCGTGTCTCTGTAAGACGTCTCTCCTTTGTGACATGTCCACTTCATCACCCATTATGGTGTCATTGAGAAACTTGGTGAGGCTGCTTTCAATCCCATTGTCTGGATCATTTATGAAGATGTTCAGCATCACGGGGCCCAGTATTGATCCCTGGAGGATCCCACCCATGATCTCTATGACTTTTCAAATATTATGGACAGTGGCCTTGCACTACTTTCCCTGCCCTGTTTAGCAATGGTCCTATATTTTTGCTGTGCTTCTGCTTATTGCTCATGTGTCCAAAGACCCATTTCGTGTTATTCTTGACATTTTTGGCCATTTTCAGGTCTAGCTGAGCCCTAGCTGTCTTGGCTGCTTCTCTGCTTGCTCTGCTGAGGTTCATGTAGTCCTCAAATGCTACATGGCTCCATGTCCACAACCAGAATCTTCCCCCAAGTTCCCCCTATGTCTGCATTTTTAACCCACTTATAGACTTTGCCACTCAGTATACATAATGAATTTTCATAATATGTGTTGCCTGTTCATATTAGATTTTTTGTATTAGTTAACCTGATTTTTGAAAAAATACTTCTGCATCATCATTAGAATGCTCAAAGAATTGCAGTATTTCTTTTTGGATTGTGTAGAAAAAAAGTAAGTCTTATTCTTGCCCTAAACACAAACAACATTGTCTTAAGCTTGAGTCAGAGATAGATTTGCACAAAGATCAGTGCTATCAAAACCCAGGCTGGCCTGCCAAGTTTCTGAGATGAAGATAGTAAAATTAAAATGGAGATGTGGCATTCATACAAATCCCTGCTTTATTCCAATCAGTGGAATTTTCTTCCATTTATCTGACCTTTTATGATGTCTGGAAGATTTGTTTTCACATCCGTATTTACTTCTTAATGCTAGTGAGAACTAGAACATCGTTAATACATATGCTTGACAATATCAAAATGGTAGACAATTAGCTTCAGTTATATAGAATATCTAAAGGATGCTTAATTTATTAGATTTTTAATTAGTCTCTGTGTATAATGGACCAAGAAAAGATAAGAAATAAAGCTATATAATTCATCTGAAAAAAAGCTTGGTTCATAACTTCTTCCTTTCCAACTACTGGGTTTTTTTATTGGTTGTTTGTTATTTATAGCTTATTTAATTATGTGCTTTGGAATAATTTTTGGTGGATACTTGCCAGTTTACTAATATTCACTGCCCACTACCTGACAGTGTCAGAAACACACCATCTGTTCACTCATGCCTTCCAGAACTCTCTGAAGTAGCGAGCTGACTCAAGCTGCAGGTGATAGGATTGCTCAAAATACATAATTACCAAACTTCTAAATAACAAAACTTTTTTTTTCATGTATGATTTTTTTAAGCCACATTTGATTAAGGCTTTCTCACCTACCCTCCAATTATACAGAAGCTTACCTCCACCACAAACATACCTCATACCAGTACGTTGAAGAACACTAATGCCCTGTTTTCACATTTTCTTTTTCCTGAAGGATTTCTCAGCATGTTTTTTCCCACGATTGGGCCAAAACTTTGTGTCCTGGACAAATTTATCTTGATGTTGTAGTCACCTGCCTAGTGCTAAGCACCACTTGTTTGGTGTATTAGAGAGTGTCCCATCACCCTTCTACCAAGTTTTGGATGGGGGAGTGGATCTGAAAGCCAGGAATACTGGCTCAGTCTCCTTCTCATACAGGTCAGTGCTTGAGGCTCAGCTGTTTTGTGGTGGATGTGCCCTTTCCTTTGGTTACTAATGAATTAGACCTTGTTAGAACATTTTCAAAAGGAAATCTCAGCAGATGACAATAGTAATAATATAATGCCATCAAAAGGGAAAATAAAGCAATATTTTTGATGGGATAGCGGATATCTCTACAGGCTTTTACTTGAACTCCCTGGAACAACCAGTGTTATTTTTGTAACTGAAGATTAATTTCTGTGCCATTATCAAATGTAACCCTTGAGGAATTAATTGCATTCTCATATTGAAGGCCTATTTATTCCATAAAGCAATCTGGAACAGATAAGTCCCTTCTTGGGAAACCTCTGCTGCTTGACAATATTTGCCTTTGCCTCAGACAGGTTATGGTCCACTGGGACCTGAGGAGCTCACTAAAGCACCATTTGTAATGCAGCGTGACAAATCCCGGGGCCAGGGCGATAATCTCTGCAAACTCTGTACAAACAGTCCCTGTGCCTCAGCAAAAATGATTAATGGGCTCTGCGGAATCAGCCTGTGGCCCTCTGCATTAATTACTTTGGAGGAACGCTGAATGGAAACCTGGAGGTCTGCAAAGGATCTGGGGGGATGTTGGATTGGTGAGGCCGGGCTGGATGCAGGGTCCTGGATTCTGGATGAGCTGTGGGAGCGATTGAGGCTGCCCGAGCTCCCCAGGGAGCCCAGGGATGGCTGCAGGGACAGCGTGGGGTCCCCAGGGCACTGCTCCACAGGGATTCCAACCACAGCAAGAAGGGCCATGCTGGCTTGGCCTGGATGGGCACACGATTGGCACTGAGTTGTACTGGCTGCAGCTCTGCTCTATGGCAATTCTTGTACCCTGGACACAGCGGGTGCAGGCAGATAAGAAAGAGAGAGAACCTCTGCCGACCTTGGCCTGAGAGTGGGGTCAGGGAGAGCAACCAGGCAAGGACCAGGGCTGGAGGGCACATGATCCTTCAGAAGAGACCATGGTTCCCAATATTCCTTCTCTCTCTGCCATAACCATCATGATTTAAAATGCACAGGCCCTTTGCAAATTATTGCCGTTCTGCTACAATGAGTGAAACAGCGCTAGTTAATCTCCAGGGAAAATCTAAGCCTAAATGTTTTACTGAGAAAGAAAGACGATGAGGAGAGAAGTGTGCATTTATCTTTCCAGTACCTTATCTGGGCCTCATCCGAGGGGAAAACTTCTACATTTCAAGTCCTTTAGATCCCTGGTAGGGGACTCTGGTTAGAGATCCCCATGGAAAAGTCTTAATGAATTTACCATGCATTTTTTCTTATTCACTGAAATATGTTAAATCCAGTAAAGCACACTAGCCTGCCTGTATGATTTCCCCTTCTCCTATAGGAGTCTATGGCAGGGATATCATAGTCTACTCAGCCCTCTAGAGTTACTCAGTGGTGGCACAGCCCCCGCTGCTCTGCCAGATGTGATGTGTTAGTGCCCAGCAGGATGAACCTTCAGTCTTTATACCGTAACAGTGAGTTCATCTGGAAGAAATTATTTGTTGTTTCTGACTGTTTGGTGTGATCCAGTGACAATGGAGTTTGGATAGGACTTATGCTGATAGTACTACACCAGGTGCGCCACCACCCTGACAAGGACTTGACCCTCTCTCTGCTGTAATAGCCTGTGCCAGTGGACATCATGTAGGGAACAGCTACGTACTCTGTTTTATACACAAGAAAACAAAGGCAAAAATATCTTTTCCACTTTACATGTGAGTGATAAAAATTACAGCATTTTGGCTTCCTTGTTTGGTGCTTATCATAATATCTTATTTATATCTTATTCATTCTTAAAGAGTGTGTTCATCTGATGGTCATGCTCTTAGCTGAAGCAATACACCAAAATGGATAAACACAGGAAAAAATACCTACTCAAAGTTAGAGTGCTTAAGTGAATTTTTTCAGGTGTCTGATATTTGTAGTAGTTCACAGAATATTCTGAGTTGAAAGGGACCCACAAGGATCATTGAGTCCAACTCTTAAACAGAACCACTGTCTCCCTGGCGGGAATCGAACCCCCAGTCTCCCGCATGAGAGGCGGGGACACTCACCACTGTACTAAGGTGGATTTTAAACACAGGTAAATGAATAGGACAATTTTACCCTTCCGCAAAGAACCCACCACCCTTCAGATGTAATTTGGCGTTACGCTTGATTTCTGAAGGCACTGATCTGAATGAGAGTTAGAAACTCAACAGCTTGCAAATCATCTGTAAAGACAGTACTAAAAATCCAGCCAGTCTGTCGGGATCTTCAAGCATCTTTAAAAATGTTGTTCTCAAAAGTTCACCAGTGAAGCCTGAACTAAATCTCCACAGGCAGAAGTTCACTGCTTTCCTCGCACTACTCTGTATTGACAGGAAAAGCATGAAATGTTTGGAAAACAGTGTGACATTTAGTTTTACGAAGTACAACCTTCTGAAGTTGCCTGGATAAAGACAGGGCAGCAAAAGTCACAGACACAGAAAGGAGACTCAGATCTCTCTTCTGAAGAAGAGGACAACTTGAGTTTTAAAGGGGCTTTAAATAAAACAAGCAATAAAATAAAGTTATTATTTCAAGTTGTTCTGAAGTTCTGCCACTTATTTGGCTGATCAGAGGGCACATAGGGCAGGGATGTCAGGGAGGGCAGTCCATGTGGGAACACATAATCCAGAAGGTCTGGTGGTAGGATGTACTGTGACATCCATATGAGTGTCTCTCTATGTGCCATAAATGATTTGATATACATTTTGTTCTGGTGCAGCAAATTCAGAAAAATGAGTAAAATCAAGGGAAAATTATCTAATCTGAGGTCATTTTTCACTTCCAAAGCCACCAGCTAGAGTCATTACTACGGGTTATGTTCAGCTCTGCACTAGAATAGCTTCTCCACAAGGCAGATAGGTCACAAGAGCAGTGCCTCAAAATTTGCTGATGGGAAGAAGTGCTTGGGGAGGGGAAAGAGCAGCTAGCCTGGGGGCAGTGGGTCCTCTTTGTATCATTTATTTTACACCTCATGGAAGGAGTCTATTCTTCTTTGTGAAGTTTCTAGCTCTTGTTGGTATTTGCAGAGAACAGTTAACCCAAAACCACTTGCAGCAGCTCAGCAGGAAGCAGCTGTGTTAGAAAGGAACCTCTGAGTTCCTTTAAATTGCATTTCCTCAAAGTGAAACAGGATGGGATTGCAATATCTCCTTGGCATGACCCTGAAATCAATATAAATCTTCACTGACCTAATAGTTTAATGCGCTGGTGAGACTACAGCCTACAGCCAGAGACAAAAGGAAGCTGCGTTCTCCTTAAATTCTGTTCTTTGCTCTCATGAGAGCTGGAGACAAGACTAATACAAAGTAATTCCTTTCATTGCCAACCTCAGGCTCTAGTTTGATTACTCACTGCATTAATTTACTGATTACTTGATTTGAACCCATTGGTTTATTGATTTGTTCTTAATAGGAACACTGATGCAATCATGGGATTGTTTAATTTTTAATTAACTTTGCAAAATTGTAGCAGATTTACCCTTGCTGTCTTAAAAATGAACTCCCTTGCTTATTCTTTTCAATAAACACCATTTCAATAAAATCCACCCCACCAGTTGATTCCGTCGGACAGCTCCATGCATCAGAATTGCACATTTAGGAAAAACTATTTCCAG
This sequence comes from Pitta sordida, assembly GCA_013390025.1. Lineage (NCBI taxonomy): Eukaryota > Metazoa > Chordata > Aves > Passeriformes > Pittidae > Pitta > Pitta sordida. Next base: position 28,610 of record WEKX01001570.1, on the reverse strand, counting down.
GCTACTTGAGTCTTCCTTCAGATTAATATAAATCCCTCTGATGATATGTAGAGAGTGGGAATGGCACAGAAGGGAAGACTGAAACCAAAGCTGAATAGAGGAAAATGACCTCTTTTTCTCATGCTACTTATTTTTCCTGTACCATGCTATTCAATCTCATGATTATTTCTAACTTAACGACTGATAGGTAGAAAAGGTTCAGAAATGTAAATTAGGCATGGACAAAATAACAGTTCTTTACTGGTAGATTAATTTCCAGTTATCAGACTATTCAGTAGGGTGGCTTAAATTATGGCCATAGTTCATATTTGTACAGTACCTTACAGTCTGCTCTGCTTTCTGTCACGTTTGATAAGGAAATAGTCCACTTAGTGTATTGAAATTTCAACTGCGACCCTCTGCAGAGACTGATCATATGCTTTTTCGGGCATTTTCCATCCCGGCTATCTAGTGCAATTATTGAACTTTTCCATTTTTGTGCCCATGCTTTTTGCAGCATGATTGTACCTTTTATTTCCCTCTCAGCAGTCTCTCTGTTCACTGTTGCTCACAGAATTCTTCAAGACTGTGTGCCCAGGTACAAAGTAATGCTGCACAGTCCAGGCCTGTGGACTTCATATCTTAGACAGGGAGATCCTACACTTACTGTGTGCACCCTTCTGGCACCCTCAGAAAGCAGCTGGTTTTCTCCCTCAGTATCCCTGGCCCTGCAATTGTCGCATTTACATTCAGTGCTCTTTTTTATCTGAACCAGGGCCAAAACACCTCACCATAGGGTGAATACATGTGCTTGTAGATGAAAAGCTCTATGAGTCAGTTCTCCAAGGTGATTTTCTGAATCAAAGAATGCTGAGAAAGAAGGGGGATAAAGGGTCTATTGTCTGCCTAGAAAAGTAGGATGTCTGTAAATGAAAATAAAGAACAAGAAATTACCAGAATGTTGATGCGTCTCAATTTCAGTCTCCAAAGCTACAAGCAAGAACCGCACCTCAATGACCAGAATAAGAAACTGGGACATTGAATATTATGAGCTTGCAGCTGCTCTAATGAAATCTTTCCATCAGATGTGAGCAAACAACTGGAAGAGGAAAACTGCTAGTGTAAACACCCTGAGGTAAATTGCTCACCAAAGTAATAGTGACTGCAGGAATATGTCCAATTCCTTCAATCCAAGAAGAAAAGACAACTGCTGACCACACTGGTACAAAGGAACAACAAAGGAGCGACTGAGAGAGCTGGAATTGTTTAGCCTGGGGAAGAGGAGGCTGAGGGGAGCCCTTATCGCTCTCTACAACTACCTGAAAGGACCAGATGGGGGACGATCTCTTCTCTCAGGCAACCAGTGACAGAACGAGACGACATGGTCTTAAGCTGCGCCAGGGGAGATTTAGACTGGACATTGGGAAGAACTTTTTCACAGAGAGAGTGATCTCTCAGTGGAATGGACTGCCCAAGGAGTTGGTGGAGTCATCATCCCTAGAGGTGTTTAAGGAAAGATTGGATGATGTACTTAGTAGCATGACCTAGATAATGGGTTTGTGTGTTGGTAACAGTATGGCAATAGGTTAGGTAACAGGTGATAGGTTGGACATGATGATCTCTATGGTCTTTTCCAATCTTATCAATTCTGTGATTCTGTGGAAAGGTGTCTGCCAAAAGAAATCAAAGGTTATCAGCCACAAAATGAGGGAACTAGTTTTATGTTCACCACTCTGGGGTGTGCGTTCGGTCTCTGTACGGGAGTTAGATGGTGAGTTGGACTAGATCATCCTTGTAGGTCCCTTCCAACTCATAGTATTCTGTGTGATTCTGTGAAATAACCACAGCTTCAACAAAACTAATCCTCTCTTCTCAGCAGCTTTCGCTGGGATTTTGCCACTTCTGGGAGCTCACAGAGTGGAGGGAAATGAGTGACTGAAGGTTTTGCTAAGCTACATGTTCACACAAGAGGAAGCCTCAAGTGATTACAAGGCTGCTCCAAGCAAGACGCTGCTCGTCCAATTGTGGCATCTGAGATGCACTGGGGAACTCCTGCGACCTGCCCTGGGACCCTGCTGGGACACTGGATGATGGGGAAGTGTCTGGCAACTCAGCCTGACACAGTCACTCACTCATTCTCTGCCTGATGGGAGGGGGGAAAGAATCAAAAGTGTGGAAGTGAGACATCTCATGACTTGAGACAAAGACAGTTTAATAGGCAAAGTAAAAGCTATGCACACAAGCTAAGGAAAACCTGTGAGCAGGCAGGTGTTCAGCCATCCCTGGGAAAGCACGGAGGTGGTGACTTGGGAAGTGTAATGATGACTTGGGAAGAAAACACCATCACTTTGAATCTCACCTGCCACCTTCCTTATTCTTCCCCCACCTTTATGCACTGACAGTGACACCTTATGGTATGGAATATCCCTTTGGTCAACTGGAGTCAGCTGTCTCAGTTGTGTCCCCTCCCAGCTTCTTGTGCAACCCTAGCCCCCTTGTTTAGTTTTTTTCTCTGGTATTTGAGGTGCTTTTGTAATGGTGTCAATACTGAGCTCTTTTTTAATGGAAAACAAGCCCATCTGCTCCCTACTAATGGAAATGTTTCGTTTATCGTCATGCTTTTTCCAGTTTTCAAACTTGGGCTGCTGAGATAGCTCAGAGGTAATCCTGTGCATCTTGTGAGTGGGACAGAGCAAACAGAAAGGCCACAGCACTGCTAGTTCACCCACTCATCCCTCCACAAATCCATGCATTTTCTGATAAAGTGCTTTACAAAGTAAATGTATTATGCATCAAAAAGTTGAAGCTTTTAAAATGAAGGAAGAAGCTGTGTCACAGCTTAGTGAGCAGTGGATGAACAGTAGTTGGAAAAAAAGAAGGCCTCTTTCCTATCAAGTACAGTGGAAACTTTACAGGATATTGTAGGAGACATGTGGTTGTTTTAAATCTTGTACAGTGGACCACTAACAACCTATTCACATATACACACAAGTAAATTTTCTCTAACTGTCAGAGAAGAGTAAGAGCTGAGTCAACTCACCCAGAAGAAACATGGTTCCCAAGAGTATCCACAGCTTCAGTTCAAAGCTCAGATCAATAAGATATTCCCGTGCCTTAGAATAAAGACTTGTAAATATGTACTTGCCACCTGATTCTCTTTGTAATATAACCAGGGGGTATGTCTCAACAAGTGATAATTGGAAAACAACCACATGTGAGAAATCACCTTCCTTCAGAAAGGAGACAGCCAAAAATAGAACTGAGCAGATCACAGCCCAGGGCTCTCCAGGATCTTTCCACATGAATGAGAGCGAGTGAAAATGAAATGGCAAAATCAGAGCTGATGACAGCCTGCCTACCTGATAGATGTGACCTGAAAATGGATTTTAAAACATTTCCAACTACTATCAAAATTCAGACTGCATATCTTTTCTGCCCGCACACAGAGGAACATTTCAGAGGACAATGGGTGGCTCTGTTTCTGGGCATGCCTTTTAGTAGGCATAAGGTATCCCCAAACCCTTTGACTCTGGCTGCGGTATCTCTGTTTCTGTGCTATATCTCTCTGTGCTATGCATCTTTCTGTGCCAAGCACTCCCATTTCACACTGAGCAAATCATTTTAGGAGTAATGAAACTGCCATTTCCATCAGACATGAATGCNCTCACTCATTCTCTGCCTGATGGGAGGGGGAAAGAATCAAAAGTGTGAAAGCGAGACATCTCATGACTTGAGACAAAGACAGTTTAATAGGCAAAGTAAAAGCTATGCACACAAGCTAAGGAAAACCTGTGAGCAGGCAGGTGTTCAGCCATCCCTGGGAAAGCACGGAGGTGGTGACTTGGGAAGTGTAATGATGACTTGGGAAGAAAACACCATCACTTTGAATCTCACCTGCCACCTTCCTTATTCTTCCCCCACCTTTATGCACTGACAGTGACACCTTATGGTATGGAATATCCCTTTGGTCAACTGGAGTCAGCTGTCTCAGTTGTGTCCCCTCCCAGCTTCTTGTGCAACCCTAGCCCCCTTGTTTAGGTTTTTTCTCTGGTATTTGAGGTGCTTTTGTAATGGTGTCAATAACTGAGCTCTTTTTTAATGGAAAACAAGCCCATCTGCTCCCTACTAATGGAAATGTTTCGTTTATCGTCATGCTTTTTCCAGTTTTCAAACTTGGGCTGCTGAGATAGCTCAGAGGTAATCCTGTGCATCTTGTGAGTGGGACAGAGCAAACAGAAAGGCCACAGCACTGCTAGTTCACCCACTCATCCCTCCACAAATCCATGCATTTTCTGATAAAGTGCTTTACAAAGTAAATGTATTATGCATCAAAAAGTTGAAGCTTTTAAAATGAAGGAAGAAGCTGTGTCACAGCTTAGTGAGCAGTGGATGAACAGTAGTTGGAAAAAAAGAAGGCCTCTTTCCTATCAAGTACAGTGGAAACTTTACAGGATATTGTAGGAGACATGTGGTTGTTTTAAATCTTGTACAGTGGACCACTAACAACCTATTCACATATACACACAAGTAAATTTTCTCTAACTGTCAGAGAAGAGTAAGAGCTGAGTCAACTCACCCAGAAGAAACATGGTTCCCAAGAGTATCCACAGCTTCAGTTCAAAGCTCAGATCAATAAGATATTCCCGTGCCTTAGAATAAAGACTTGTAAATATGTACTTGCCACCTGATTCTCTTTGTAATATAACCAGGGGGTATGTCTCAACAAGTGATAATTGGAAAACAACCACATGTGAGAAATCACCTTCCTTCAGAAAGGAGACAGCCAAAAATAGAACTGAGCAGATCACAGCCCAGGGCTCTCCAGGATCTTTCCACATGAATGAGAGCGAGTGAAAATGAAATGGCAAAATCAGAGCTGATGACAGCCTGCCTACCTGATAGATGTGACCTGAAAATGGATTTTAAAACATTTCCAACTACTATCAAAATTCAGACTGCATATCTTTTCTGCCCGCACACAGAGGAACATTTCAGAGGACAATGGGTGGCTCTGTTTCTGGGCATGCCTTTTAGTAGGCATAAGGTATCCCCAAACCCTTTGACTCTGGCTGCGGTATCTCTGTTTCTGTGCTATATCTCTCTGTGCTATGCATCTTTCTGTGCCAAGCACTCCCATTTCACACTGAGCAAATCATTTTAGGAGTAATGAAACTGCCATTTCCATCAGACATGAATGCTGTGACAGGCCTGGCTTGCTGCTAAAAAGCAGGATCTGCTGTGCAGGTTGGAGCTTGGCTGAGAGAGGTGAGCAGGATGGGTTTTGAGAAAGCAGCAGGTTTTTAAGAGCAGGAGGCCAAAGGTCTGTTTGGTTTTGTAGCCTGCTTTCAACAACCATCAGGGCTGGATGCCTGCAGATTGTGTAGGTACCTGAGTCTTTTTCCAGGGATGTGTCTGGTTACCAGACTGACCACTGCACATGTCAGGTGTCTGTACATGCTTATTTCAGCATCAAGAGCATTTTTATTTTCCTTCTATCACAGTATCACAGTATCACAGTATTAGCAAGTTTGGAAGAGACCTTGGAGATCATCTAGTCCAACCTGTAACCCAACACCAACCCATTGTCTAAACCATGGCACTAATTGCCTCATCCAGTCTTCTCTTAAACACCTCCAGGGATGGCGACTCCACCACCTCCCTGGGCAGACCATTCCAATGAGCGATCACTCTCTCTGTGAAAAACCTCTTCCTAACATCCAGTCTAAACCTCCCCTGGCGTAGCTTAAGGCCATGTCCTCTCGTTCTGGTGTCGTCAACCTGACAGAAGAGATCTTCACCCACCTGGCTGCAACCTCCCCTCAGGTAGTTCTAAACAGCAATGAGGTCACCTCTGAGCCTCCTCTTCTCCAGGCTGAACAACCCCAGTTCCCACAGCTGCTCCCCATAGGGCTTGTCCTCCAGTCCTTTCACCATCATTGTCGCCCTTCTCTGGACCCTCTCAAGCAGCTCAACATCCTTATAGCTGTTTATACTTTGAAAGTATTAAAGAATTTTAAAATTCCAGACCAAATAATCACAAACACACAAATTACCTCCGTGTTGTTTATAATGTGCCACTCCCACACAGCAGCTACTGAAAGCTTTCTTTCTTTCTTTTCGTTATTTCGTTCTTTTATTCTTTCTTTTTCTTTCTTTTTCTTTCTTTCATTCTTTTGTTCCTTTATTCTTTCTTTTTCTTTCTTTTTCATTCTTTCATTCTTTTATTCTCGTGTGGAGAATCATCAGAGAGGCATCAGAGAGCCCCACTGTACCAACCTTGCCTCCATATCTGGATAGAAGCATGGTCCAAGGAAGGTGCAGTTTTGTCTAAAACTATTTCAAGGAAGGAACAAAGATATAATCCAATTCCCTGCTCTTTGACAGCAGCCTCATCCATTACTCACAGGACGTTTTCAATGTACGTGTTGAGCAGCACAGTCTGACCAGCAGAAATCTGCAGTGCAGGATTAGAGCCTTCTGTTACAGCATGTTCCCCCCTCCCCTGCCTTCACCACACCCATCACCATGACAGGGGAGTGATTTCAACTTCAGCAGAGATTTCAACTGGTGTGGAGATAACAGGTAGACTGCAGCTACAATACAACAATGAAACAAGAAAAGAAAGTAATAAACTAGTGATCAGTGTTGAACCATGGTATTCACCTGGCAGCTGATCCTCTGCCTAATTACCTTCAGAGAGCAAATGACTGTGACAGGCAATTTGGCTGATCCTTTTTAAATCCTGAGAACCATCATCACTTTTTTCTATCTTGTTCAACATGCAAAAAAATTAAGGAATGATCTTCCTTCTCTGGACTTTGGCTTTGACTGTAATTTGGAATTTGTAATGTTCATTAGGTTTGTATTTCAGGGGAAAGAGGTGCTTTTCTGTGTTCCTTTTGCCAGTAGAGGTCATGGTGTAGGTGGTGGGTCAGAGGAGAAAGTCCCTGCTTGGACTCCCTCCTCCTCTGCCATCTAAAGCAGAAGGACGTGACATAAGTTAACCAAAATGTTTACCATATTGGCCAATGTCCTTGTAATAATAATGTCTGAATATTATTTGTGTTCTTGCATCATAAGGAATAAGGAGAGAGTGAAGGAGTGGCCAGCCCAGCACAGTCCTCTGGGGCAACCACTGAGCTTGATTGCAGAGGGTTACATCTTCTCATGAGGTGCTGAAGATCATCTTTCCACAATGCTATTTCTGTTTGTTACAGCACTATTGGTGAGTGAGAGTGAGCAGTGACACAGTATCAGCTCCCATGGGACATGACTGCCATGTTTCTAGCCAAGACCATTGAGTCCCCCTGCCCCAACATCCCAGCTCCTTGCTCCCAAATTCCAGGACCAAAACACCAATTTCACTGAAATCCGTGGGGAGATTTCCTCTCACTTCAAGAGCACTGGCATTTCAGCATTTTTTTCTTCATGTGACAAAATGCCACACTTTCCCAAGGTGATTTTTTTTGTCCCTGTAGCAAAGGTTCCACTAGTATTGGATAGCTTTTCACCTGCCTTTGGCCTAGAACGGTGAGATTTCCATATCGAGACAAAGAGAAAGAAACATTTCTTCTGTAGTTTGAATTTAATACAGAAAAATAAAAGGAAAAGGGAAGGGAAAAGAAAAAAAAAAAGAGAAGAAATGGAGGATGGAGGAAGACAGAGCCACAGCTGAGTGGGCTAGGATGCCTGAAATGAGAAAGTCCCAAGGAGACGGAGTATTAGAAAGACAGTAGGTCAAAGCTGCACATTAAATTTATCACCAGGCTGTTATATTTATATAGCTGGGTCATCCATCACAGAGATGTTTTCTCTAAACAATCCAAGCATATGGCAAGTTGCCCTTACAGTTAGTTATGTGCACATATAGGAGTAAAACAATGTCCTGATTTTTGCTGGAAATTTCCAAGTATACTAAGAATACAAGGAGATTTTTTTCTGATTCCACTTACTCTGGGAACATTCTTTTCCCCTTGTTTTGTACTAACTCTGCTCTGAAGGTGGGACACCAGTTGAATTCATTGTACTTCATTTATCAATATTATGAAGATACACAGAAGACATCCCCTGAGGAATGGGCAGTCCTGATACTCAGAGAAATAAAAGTTAATATCTACTTTGCTGGTGTCATAGAATATTTTATTACTTTCAGAAACATATTTCAAGTTAGGAGACAAATGTTTTAGGCAGCTCTTTTGGAGAAAACAGTGATTTATTGAAAATGGATATAAAAGTAGATTAAGTCTCTTCCCATACATTAATGCAATGTACTTTGGACTGCTTAAAGAGGTCTGGCCAGCTTATGTTTACATTAAAGCATCCTGAACACTGGGAAGTATCTGTAAAACCAGGCAAAAGAAAATGAAACTAGACAGTTTGAAAATCCATTCTTACTGAAAAAAAATATGTATTACAAACACCCTGGCAAAAGTCTTAAATGCTGGAAAATAGTGTAGCAGCAGTGCCTTCAGCAGACAAACTGGAACTGGTGTCTTGGAGACATCAGTACGGTTTTGTCTTCTGTTCTTCTGGCAGTGCCAAGACAATCAGCTCAGATTTGAAACCTTTGCCTGAAAGTTAGTTAACACCTCAGAGAAAAATGCCATCCTCTGCTGTTAATGTTCTGCTCACTTGCCAGTGGACTTGTAAAGCAGAGGGAGAAGGACATAACCAGGGAGCTTCAGCTGTGGTGAGTCTCTTACCTGCACTGGGCTCTCTCCTCACCAAGAGAGTCTGAGATGTAAAGGTAGGTCCAGCACAGCTCTGAGATGGGCTGTAGTTGGCACCACTGCTGAGATGGTTGGCTGTCCTGGATGCTGCTCTGGGATGATGACAAAGCGTATCAGACCTGCCTGAGCCTCCAGAAACAGTTGAGAAATGACAGCCCTCAAAAAGGAAAATACGTACCCCTCCTTTCTGAAGGTTATCAGAAAGTGATGCTGTATCTAGTACCATAAATAAAAAAAAATCTGTCACTATAGGAAAATTGTTGTTCCTCCTCAATATTATTCTAAACAAAACTGGTTTGTCACATGTTGCCAACACTCACCAATATGAACTCCTCCGCACAATTCTCCCAGCCCCAGTGTATATCAATGCCATTGTCCTTGCCTCCATCCTTCAGGTCAGCCAACGTCTTCCTATAGTTCACTGTCTTGGTTTAAGACAAGTGAAGGGTCTCTCTTGCGCTGTAGCTTTTAAAAGCTTCCCCAGTCCTTCCCACATCGTTTCCTCTCTGTCCAATGGGGTAGTGCTCTGAGCCACCAATCTTTTCTGTCTTCCGCTAACTCCAGAAGAGCCGGTGGTCAACCTCATCATCATGGCAGCCTCATTCACACATGGAGAGTGCATGAAGGGCTCCCTGTCCAGAAGGTTTGCTGGCATAGTGGCACTGGAGTGAGATATTTTCCTGTCTCCTGCTCTCAGGACCAAAAGCACCAGGGGCTTCTCTGTATCCCTACATTCCAATCAACAGACAGTGTTTTCTACCGGAGAGCAGGCTATGCAGATTAGCAGATTAGCAAAGAACACTCATGTATGCTTTCAACATGGACAATCAGAAAAACTAGAATGTCATTTGAACACTGCTTCCATTGACTTTACAAAAGAAAATTAGAGACAAAGCTATTTACCTAGGGAAAATTCAGGAGATTTTTTTCTTTGTGATACTGGAACTGGAATTTTGATTCTTCACTAAGCTAAGCATTGCTGTGGATAGCAGATCTGTGGCAGAAGCAACCTGGGATGGAAATTCATGGGCATGGAAAAAGAGAAATCACTGTAAATGGTGAGTATCATAGACTCACAGGGTCATAGAATGGTTTGGATTGGAAGAAACTTGAAAATCATCTTGTTTCACATTCCACTCAATGCCTTAAACACTTCCACAGATGGGGTTTCTTCAACTTCTCTGGGCAACATGGTCTAATGCTTCACCATCCCCACAGTAAAGAATTTATTCTTTATATCCAATCTGTATCTACCCACTGTCTGTTTAAAGCCAATCCCCCTTGTCCTAACATTGTGTGCTCTTGTCAAAAGTCCCTCTCCATGTTTCTTGTAGACTCCTTTAGATACTGTGAATCTCCTATAATATCTCCCCAGAGCCTTCTCTTCTCCAGACTAAGCAGACTCTCACAGCCTGTCCTCATAGGAGATGTCTTCCAGCTCTCAGATCATCTTCATGGCTCTCCTCTGGACTCACTCCAACAGGTCCATGTGCTTCTTATGTTCAGGTCACCAAAGCTGGACACAGCACTCTGGGTGGGGGTCTCACAGGTGTGTAGCAGAGGAGAAGAATCACCTCCCTTGACCTGCTGGCCACACTGCTTTTCAGAGAATCACAGAATATACTGAGTTGGAAGGGACTCATCAGGATCACCAAGTCCAATTCTTTGCTCTGCACAGGACACCCCAAGAATCACACCATGTGCCTGAGAGCATTGTCCAAATGCTTCTTGAATTAAAGTAGGCTTGGTGACTACTTTCTAGTGCTCAACAAACCCTCTGGGTGAAAAACCTTTTCCTGATATCTGACCTAAACCTCCCCTGACTCAGCTTCAACGCTGTTTCCTTGAGTCCTGTCACCAGTCACGAGAGTGGAGAGATTGGTACCTGTCCCTCCACTTCCCCTCATGAGGATGTTGAAGACCACAATGAGGTCTTCCCTCAGACTCTTCTTCTCCAGGCTTGACAGAACAAGTGACCTCAGCCGCTCCTCATACGGCTTCCTCTCAAAGCCCTTCACCATCTTTATTGCTCTCCTTTGGATGCTCTCCGATAGCTTAATGTCTTTTTTATATTGTGATGACCAAAACAACACAATATTCAAGGTGAGGCTGCCCCAGTGCAGAGCAGAGTGCGACAATCACCTCTCTCACCTGGATGATGCTGCTTCACTTGATGCCCCCCCGGACATGTTTGGCCCTCCTGGCTGCCAGGGCTCTGCTGACTCATATTCAACTTGCTACTGACCAGGACCCCCAGGTCCATTTCTCAGCAGTCCTGCTCTCCAGCCTCTCATTCCTCAGTCTATACACATAGTCAGGGTTGCAGCAGCCTGGATGCAGATCTGGTAGTATTGGATGGCAATGGAAAAAGACTTGCATCCGATGTGAGCAGGTGACTGACCTGCTTCTTGTGGTAGCAGACCAGGTTGAAAGGCTTCGCAGTATTAGGGAGAGTGGAAGAGAGATAGACTGGTGGAGTCATACTCTTCCATCTCTAGTAGATNTTCTCAGCAGTCCTGCTCTCCAGCCGCTCATTCCCCAGTCTATACACATAGTCAGGGTTGCAGCAGCCTGGATGCAGAATCTGGCACTTTCCCTTGTTAAACTTCTTTCAGTTGGTGATTGCAATCTCTCTACTTTGTCAAGGTCTCTCTGTAAGGCTTTTGATACAGTCAAGGACACACTTGGCTTTCTGGGCTGTGAGTGCACATTGCCAGCTCATGTTGAGCTTCTCATCCACTAATCTCCCCAGGTCCCTCTCCTCAAGGCTGTTGTCAATCCATTCTCTTCCCAGCCTGTATTTTCACTTGGGATTACCCTGACTCACTTGAAGGACCTTGTGCTTGGCCTTGTTGAACTTCACAAGGTTCATACACCTCTCATCTCAAGCCTGTCTAGGTCCCTCTGGATGACATTCCTTCCCTTCAACGTGTCAACTGCACCATGCAGCTTGGTGGTGTTGGCAAACTTGCTGAGGATGTGGTGGATCCACACTGTCCATGTCACAGACAAAGATGTTAAACAGTGCCCATCCCAATACCAACCCCTGGGGAATGTCAGTGGTCACTTAGTCTCCCCATTAATAGTCCTCCATGGGCTTTCTTGTACAGAACATTTCCTTGGTGGCTGTATCCTACCTGGATAATTTTAAATGAGATTTTATATTCTCTGTCTGGGATATTTAGCTCTTTTGGGTTGTTTTTATCAGTTGGGTAGTTTGCTAGCTGTGATTACTTCCAGAGCAGCTGGGTTGGCCTTTCATGGGAAGTGCTGATGATCATCTAGTTCCTCGAGCTTCCTAAAACCTTCTGAAGCCTCCCCTTGCTTAAGAGCAGTCCTGCCCTGTCCCACCTGGCTGTAAACACCACCCTGAGAAGCACAGTACCTTCAACAGAAAATTGGTGTCTCCTGTTGGGAGACTCCTGGCAGGAGTTGCCACTGCTTTTTGAGTGTGTGGATGACCTTGGCCTATGTGATTTCAAATGAAGACTGCAAAAAAGCTAGTTAACATAAATCCAAATCAAGAAAGAACTGGACAATCACTTTCAAAGTTTTGTTATGTCTAAATTATGTGGGAGCATTGTTTAGTTGTGGTCTGATTCTAACTGAGTGAAGGGAACTGGGAAGCTTCTAGCCTAGAAGATCTTTCAGCTTTGAGGACAGAAGAGAAAGGGAATAGAAAGAGTCTCAAAATCTGTTTTCTGTACAACTAAACTTCTCCATGGCAAAGACAGCATATGGTATGAATGCAGAAACTCATTAGTGCAGACCTTTGGGAGACACTACGATTAAGCAAAACAGAGCCAGATGAACATTTGAGAGAAACTACTAATTGCCAACTCTGGAGATAAATAATTGAGAGCCAAATGACTACAGTTGCAGACTCAGAAAAAGGATATATATTTAGGAATGCGATTTCTGGAAAAGACTTTTTCTGAGAAAGGTTTTCTGGCTCTAAGACACCAATCCAGACATGAAGGGAGTAGGTTAGCTCCTTGGACTTGGGGTTTGTGGTGGTGCAGGAAGATAGTTAGGTTGGCAGCAGAGAGATGATGACATTTTTCTGTGGACTGTTTCCAACTCATAGTATTTTAAATATTTAAAGATTCTTCGCTGGACTGCTTAAATTCTTCATCCTTTTTACAGTGAGGTCTTCTAAAATTAAAATACCAATGCAGAAATTCCATGAAGACAACACTTTTCCTACGTTCAGAAGGAAATATGGAGTCATAATGGAAGATAAATGCACATGATGTCACACACATCCTTCAGTCATCAAGAAATTAACTGCTTTAAATCTTCTTTTCTTGGCCTTTTGCCCACAGTTACATGGATTCCACCAAGAACTCAAGCCTACCAGACTTAATTGTGCTNAGTGAGGTCTTCTAAAATTAAAATACCAATGCAGAAATTCCATGAAGACAACACTTTTCCTACGTTCAGAAGGAAATATGGAGTCATAATGGAAGATAAATGCACATGATGTCACACACATCCTTCAATCATCAAGAAATTAACTGCTTTAAATCTTCTTTTCTTGGCCTTTTGCCCACAGTTACATGGATTCCACCAAGAACTCAAGCCTACCAGACTTAATTGTGCTTCTAAACCCTAAACCTGAAAA
>WEKX01001570.1:0-11455 GCA_013390025.1 Pitta sordida | reverse complement strand
GTGTACCGAGGTATTGTTAGGTTGTGTAGGAAGAAAATTAGAGAGGCAAAATCCCACCTTGAGCTCAGACTGGCCACTTCTGTTAAGGACAATAAGAAGAGCTTTTATAAATATATCAATGGAAAAAAGAAGGGTAGAAGTAACCTCCACTCCTTACTTGATGTGGAGGGAAATTTAGTAACTAGGGATGAGGATAAGGCAGAGGTACTCAATGCCTCCTTTGCCTCTGTCTTCAACAGCAGGATAGATTGTCCTCAGGATGATTGGTTATCTAAACTGGCAGATGGGGACAGGGTCCAGTGTAGTCCCCCTGTTATTCAGGAGGTAGTAGTTAGAGACCTGCTGATCCATTTGGATCCCCATAGATCCATGGGACCGGATGGGATTCACCCCAGAGTGATGAGAGAGCTGGCAGATGAGTTTGCTAAACCACTCTCCATCATTTATCAGAAGTCTTGGATCACAGATGTCGTCCCGGATGACTGGAGGTTGGCGAATGTGACCCCCATACACAAAAAGGCTNATAACAAGAGGGTCCAGGAGAGCTGAGTATACAGGAATGAATTCTTGAAAGCACAAAAACAAGCTGTTCCTGTGTGCCATAAAATCNGAATGTGACCCCCATACACAAAAAGGCTGGATTTGGTACCTGCTGTATTTCCCTTGAGGCAGGAATGATCTGCACATCACACTGAGCTGGAAGGGCCCTTCCCTAACAGAAGTTATTACGTCATAAGAATAAAGTGCCAAAAAAGCAAAATAATTTTATGTAAGGCTGTATGTGCACCCCTCTAGCTAGACCTAACACTGCTCTCTGCAGAAGGCTCATTCTCCTCCTCCCCAGTTCTGCCTGTTGAGAGCGACCTGCATCTGCCCTCCAGGGAACAGCTCTGGGCAATCAGGCTGCACTAAAATCTTCCTCCACATCTGTGTGCACCGGGGACTGAGCTGCTTGCTCGGTTGTGCCTCACCGAAAGCAGCTCCCTGGTGACCAGCAAAACCTGCTGAACACCTGCAGTGCTCAGACAGTCACATCACCCTGCCAAGGGAATAGCACAGGAGACACGGAATGGTGGTGGCTTTGCTGCTGGTATGAGAATGATTTAAATATTCCTGATAGATTCCTCTTGCATGTGGTGGGTCTGCTCTTCTGGGGCTTGGTTTCAAAGCTTTTTAGCATCAGCTTTTGAGTAGAGCCTTCATGTAATTCCATGGGCTCAGTGCTGAAGGCAAGAGATCCCAGAGATCTCAGCCCCAACTCACACCTCAGGGAGCAGCCTGCCACAATTAATGAACTGGAACTGCTTCTTACACATTTGGAGATGAAACTGTGTACTGGAAGCACTGATGTCTTCTGCACATATTTCGGTCGACACATGATCAAGAAAAACCTGCAGCTTGTGTTGCTAAGTATCTGCCACCAAAACAAATCTTGTTGTGCCTTTTCTGGCTCATTGCTGCCTCCCTCAGCATCATCAAGATTAGGTACAAGTTTGCATTCATGTAATTACAAAATGGTACAGTATGTTTATTTTCAGGATCTCTCATCAGTTATTTGATCAATCGGAGAAACATTCCTAAGCATCAAATTTGGCTTTGAAATCCAAATGCTAAGCTGCTTCTCTTTCTATTTTTTCTCACAATATTCACTGTGGTTTCTTATTCCTTATACATCAGCATTTCTTTTGTTTTGGAGATTAGTTCTGTACTCAAGGAATATGAGAAACAGATTAATTTGTACAGAGACAAATTTAGCTGAACTTTTCTGCAAAAATGCTCAGCAGTGGAACGGTTTATGGTGTTCCCATCCCTTTGTTTCAATCCAGTGTGATGTGTGGTACATGCTGCCGGTGAAGCCCAAGTTGACTCTAATTCTGGCTCACTCTCCAGTAACATGAGGACTGGATATATTAACTTCCACAAAATGAACAGAAAATTAGTGCGGACACATCTGCTGGCAGAGCCTGGACTTGAACTTTGCCGTAGAAATATATTTGAGGGAGAACTTTCAATTTCTGCCTTGGAAGAGCGGAATATTAATAGTGGTGTGCAAGCTGATGATGAACATGCCAATAGATCAGTTTTAGCCAGGTCTGGGACTCCTGAATTCAAACAGCAGTATTGTGAATAATTTTCTTAGACTGATTTAACACACATGCAAAGCTGGCACAGCAATCCAATAAAGCAATCCTCACTCCTTCCCTTCTCTGTTCTCCTGCCTGGTGCTTCTTGTGTTATGCTGGAACAAGTTTCTGTATGGCTGCCCAGTGTGCAGGATGTAGGAATTGATCCAGATGGAAAATAAAAATGTTTCTTTTGGTGGGTTTTATCCTGAATCAGTTCCCACCATCCGCAAACCTGGAAAACTAAATTGTACAAGTAACTGCCAGCACTACCTGGACACTGCAAGGCAGGGAAGGGGAAACTATTCCAAGAAAGTAGCAAAACAGTTTAATTTAGAGAGGAGTCCTTGCATCGAGAACACTACTGGCTTTAAACTCCCATCTGCTCCGGAAGGATGCCAAGTGTCATGAGCAACTCTGTGTTTCTCATCACACGTATTCTTGATCAACGTCAAACAACATTTATAAACATCCATGATTAAAGGTCAACCACACAGTCCTCAATTATTTAGTGTTAGTTTCAGGCTATGTTACCAATGTTTAATGTTTTTATTGAAAACAAAAGTTGGGCAAACAAGAAAAGCAGGGGGGCTGGATAAGGGCGAACATGTAGAAACCCAGCTTATGACAACCAAACTACCTCTTGTATTCTTCCCAACTGATGGGGAATCGCTGGGGCCAAATGAAATTGGAGGGTGTGTTCTCCCAGAAAGTTTCTGGCACTTCATTCTACTTATAACACAACATTAACATTAGTATTTGGCTAATATTTTCTCCTAGATGACTTTTTTTTGTCCTGCATGAAGATGTTTTAAACTAAAACAAATATAAAACCAGCTCCTGTGATAAAATCCAGGGAATATACTCCCTTCTTCTACCTCCTCTTCTTGTCTTTCCCATGGCTTTATCAGACATTCAGAGGTCAGTAAGAAATGCAGAGAACTGTCCTTTCTTCCTTGGGTGTTGGGACAACCCATGTCTTGGTCCTTCAGCTTTTGCAGAAGTTCACAGTATATGGCCCAGCCACTCCATGGAGATGTAACAGAAGAAAAATCTTTGAAAAAGGACAAAAATGAACACAATCCCTTGAGGAAAGATGTTGCACAAAGTAGTGGACTTGAGAGCTTCCGAAATGGAAAAATTTACCCAAATCTCACTCCCCTCTCCAAAGGTAACTTTATGTACCACCGCACAGACTCAGGTGTAGCAGAGGGATGACAACAGGGAGTGAAGAATAACCCTCTGAAATATGACTGCATTTGCTGGTGCTGGGTGTCAGCTGGGAAGATGAAAACAGACAAGGCAATGCTGTGCCTACATGGGCAGAGCTCAGCACCCTGTACTTGAGCCTCCAACAAAGACCCTGAGCCAACGCTGCACACAACAGCCGCCAGGTCAGTTGCTTAACAAGTTGGTTTAAAATCATGAAGTGTAAGTTCCCATGATACCTTTAGCAAATAATTTTAGCGAAATCTTATGAAGTTCAAAGAGTCCTCTCCTGTCCTTCCCAGAAACAGAGGGCTATTGACCCTCCAGCTGTAGATAACACCACCTCCCCAACTTCCTCTCTTCAACCCCAGCTGGAATAAGAACAGCTCTTTCAAGGGAAAGCTGGAGCAGTATGTCTTCAAGGTGGTCAGACATACAGGGCAGGAATTCAGACAACAACTGGATCTCCTTGAAGGAGTATTTCCTTAGATTCATGAACTGTTTTCCTTTTCACCCACCAACGAGGAGTCATTTGGAACGCAGGGTATTCGTAGTACCCCTGCTGTGAACAGTTAAGCTTTGCTGACAGAACAAACCTGCCACTAACGGGAAGATGGAGCACAGAGAAGCATTTACAGCAGTTCCTCCCCACTGCTGCAGTGCAGCACTACAGCCAAACACACTCGAGACAGCCCAGCCTGACTGGGAAAGCAGCAAGGAACACATTTTACAGTAATGCTATCAATCAAATCTAAATCTCACAAGACAGCTTTCTGAAAACTACGTTACTCACTGAACTGCAAGAAAAATGAATTCCTATCTAGTAAAAATTAAGTGAATGTTTATGGTTAATTCCTTTAAAACTTTTTAGACATTTGTTTGAGGAGTAAATCTAATAAAATGCAGATGCTATACTTGTTTACAAAGATATTAGAGTACTTTAAAAAAAAAAAACCACAACAGCAGTCATAAGGAAAACAATGACTGCTGTGCCACAGCCTTTCTGCATCTCAGCATCTGTGTCCATAACAGAGTAGGGAAATACATTTCTCGTAGATACAGAAGAAATGCTCCATCACCCATCCTTAGACCTGATCAGTATATTACCACAAAGCCTCAGTCTCCCCTAATTTCCCACAGACATGCCTAGTGCAGAATGCTTGAACAAAAGCCCAGTATGGCCAGTAGAATAACTCTTCCAGCCTAATGGCAAGAAATCTGTTTACGTATTTAGGCTTTAATCTCTCAAAGAGCTAAATCCTTACACTTTCACTCCTAATACCAAAATAACCAGCCTGGAAGTGCTCCATCCCTCCTACATAAATGGAAGGTGTTCAAACAAGATATGAACTAATAAGTAACAGCTTATAACACAACTTTTATTAGAAAAGTTATACATAACAGCATCAACTATTTTCAAGAATATTAACCTTGAAAAGCAACAAAACCAGACTAAAAATGTGTAACAAGAAACTAATGACCTTTTCTATAATTAAACATTCAAGTTATCTACAATGTCTCTTTTTACACAGGGGAAAATTATGGTTTTACAGGCACATCATGTTGAAAATAAAGCTGCAGTAACTTTATACAATTAACTTTTTCAAGGATTATTAAAACATGGTCATCATGTAGTCTCAGAATTTTTTTAACATTCACATAATTTTACAGGTGAGTATACACTGAAATTTCCGAGTCCCAAAATTATTTCACAAAAGTGCCAACATTAAAACCAGAACCTTCAGTGTGAATAATTATGCCCTAAAAAAAGTTAAGACAGGTCTCCATAATCAACATATTCACATAATTTTTGGTGCTACCTGGTCTAACAGTAAAGCTTCACTCTTTAGAAATAAAATCAAATGGGACTGCTTTTGCAAAACTGGTAAAATGTTTTGAATGCAGGAGTGTACATTATCCGAATAAACTGACACCAAGCCCATAAATATATCCTAAGAGCCATGGTTTAGTTGATGAGATGGTGCTAGGTAATAGGTTGGACTTGATGATCTAAAAGGTCTTTTCCAACCTAGTTTATTCTGTGATTCTGTGATTATTGCACTGCACAGTTAAGTGGAATTGTGCCCATTTGTACTCTATATTCAAAGTTTGTTGCCCTTTCGGTACGAGTGGTATCTAAATTTTGCACCTTTTCTTATTCTCACCTTTGTATGCCTGTTTAATAAAAAAATCAGATAATTTACAATCTAAAAGTCTATTTTAAAAAGTCTGGAGTTTATATACAGCTCTAACAACCCTAAAGCATTATGATATCTTAAAGGTTTAAATGAAATGACTAGTTTTTATTTGTCAATTATTAACAGTAATTAGCCATTATCAGTAGTAGACCATAATGACATGATAAGTGAAAAGGAATGTTTTGTCTAAAATGCTTAACACGTTCTGTCCTTTCATGTGTACGTAGAGGACGCGCTTTCCACAGACACTCATTTCCCCTTAGCATCAAGGGCTACAAAAATCTGACTGCAAAAATGCAGTGATGCAGCAAGCTGACAGATCAGGCACTACCTTTCATATTGGCAGCTTTAAGAGATCCACAGTATGCACAAAGATCTAGAGAAGGGGAAAAAACCCACTACTACTATGAGAAGCAGACCGAACATTTCAGGTGAGTTGGCAAAGTTTTTAATCAGACAATAGGTTGACCATTCAGGTTTATTTGTATAGGTTAAAAGTATCACTATTGAATCAACTAGTCAAATTATGGTAAGACATTTTCATTGATACTCAACATCACATGCACCAATATTGCACACATCTGCTCCGAGGTGTTAAAACAATCTTTATCTGGGTGCTTCAGCTGTCTGATTTCTGCAGCTGGAAGTCAAGTCACCCACCCCAGCAGTGTCACTAAAAATTCGAGTGGTAAAGTTAAAATACAAATCCTAAAATAACCCCAGAATAAAACCAAGGACTTTATACAGACAATCAAATCTAAATTCTCTGCAATGGTCTCGTGGGCCCTCCAGCCAGGGCAATACACGTACACCAGTGAGACGAGCACCAGCTCTGCTCTGTGGAACCATTCAGATAATATGAAACCTGGGACCAGGGGTTGCAATGATGTCACTGTAGGGCTCCTCCTGTGTCAGCTCTATAGCTTGCTGTTTTTTAAGTACCAGGAAACTGTAGAATTTTGCAGCTGCTTGTTTTCTGTTGGTATTTCTGCACAGCTCAAGCAAACTGATGGACTCCGCTCCAGTCTTAGCAAGAGCTCTCTGAAAAACACGACATTGATACCACAAATTAAATAAGGAACTAGACAGAAACAATGTCTCTTGGTAAGATTCTGTTTGTTATCAACCCCAGAACAATGTGAAGGACTCGAAAGGACTTGATATTGGATGGGCACATTACAATATGTACATGAAAATTTCTGTATAGATCTTACACCTAAATGAAATGAAGTAGGCTTCAAGAGATGGGTGAAAAATCACCCTTGAATCTGAACTTTTCCAAGAAATGCTGTAGTATAGCACAAGATTTTCTTTATGAAGGAATACTTAATCTTTTTTGACTACGGGCCAGATTTTTTAAATAGGAATTAAAGATAAAATGAAATTAAAAAAGCAGGTTTTATTTCTCAAATAGAAGTAACTCCAAAAATACTAAAATAAAATTTCAAGAGTTAATGTTCTTTAAAACATGCATTATTTTCCCAAGGTGAAAGCCTGTTTATTTCTAAAATTCCTCTGTTTGTCTAAAATTAAGTACCCAAAGTAATTCACATTTTCTCAAAGTCTTGGCAAGAATATATTAAGAAAAAAATAAATCATGAAAATACATCTTTTTGCTGGCTAGTACAACAACTGACATCAATTTAAAACAGAACCTGCTCTGGAATATCTATTAGATGAAAAGATACTAGGCCAGCCAAACCAAATTACTTTATATTAAATCAGATCTCAATGTTGAATTTCATTGCAGACTTAATGTTTCAGCCATCCAGTGTGATGCTCTTTTGGGTACAAGGAAGAAAGAATTGAAATTCTGAAGCTTTTTTCAGAATTTGTGATGAAACATTCAGAGAAGAAAATATTACACAACATAAGAAACACAACATCTCCATACTTCAGAAATTATTTTTAATATAAAGGTTGAAAAATACCTAAGCAAAAAAATTTACTTTAAACGTTCTTTGAAAAGGGTGATATTCATATGAATGTAGATTTAATTTTAAAGTCATTGTTTTACGTAGATTTAATCAACTACACACATTTTTTACCCCTCTCAGACATAACTAATAAAAAAACCCCTGTAATATCTACTGCAAAAAGCTCTTTCTTGACCCTGTACCTCAGGTTAAGTGTCAGTAGGCACTTTAACAGGAAGCAAATGATCATGTGTACCTGAAGTCCATGGAGCATTTGTTGAGTCCTCTTATTCCATCTCCTTTCTTCTTGATCCTGATCACCCCCTGTGCCGTCTTCTTCCTGTAAGCAGATGTAAAATCAAAGGCATCAATGAAGTTTGTCTTGACAGCTACAACATTTAATATTCTGCAGATAAGAGACACCTTAAGTTATCACATTTTAGGATGTGGCTGGTTTTGTTGCAAAAAGCTACTTTCATGAAGTAGCATAAGATATTTAAATATGAACCACAACATTAAATTCAAAATTTCTTGTATAAGGCATCATAAACACGTATATCAAGTGGTTTAATTCAGCCATGTGTGAGAACAGGGGAACCCTCTAATTCAAAACAGAATGTAAATGTAATGTTTAATATGAAATAGCATAAATGTTACAAAACAGTCATGAAATGATTTTAAAAATTACATTTCCAAAGGCTACTATTTCCCAAGGGCAGACTAAAGATTTTTCTTATGTCACTTATTGAATCCAGAGTCAAATGCTTCTGGGTACACACAATTCTTACCTCTTCCTCTTCCTCCTCCTCCTTCTCCTTTTCTTTCTCCTTCTCTTTTTCTGGCAGCAGCTCTAGCTCTGGTATTAGCTGGCAGATGTTCTGGGGCTCCTCTGGAGGCATTTCTACAGGTGGCATTTCCAGCTGTTGTGACGGTGGATGCTTTACAAGTACAGAACACAGTTAAACCAGCAGCATGACTTTGTCAGTGCTTTTACAGTGCAATGATGATGCAACAGATCAGTTTCATAAAATCCAAGTATCTACATCTCAGCCACTTGTCAAATTTTTCATTTTTGAAAACTGAAAAGCAATTTTCCTTTGTTATCCATATGTGTACTCATCCCTTTATATTCCACTCAAACCAGGAATTATGATAACAATATAATATGATACTGCTTAGTCCACTATCCAAACTGCCGATCCCACTTCTTGGATTGGCACATGCAAATTTTAAATCCCACATAACCAGATTATGTGTGCAAGTGGTACATGCACACACTTCAACTCACTGCACCAAGACATCTTCAAAACACTGCTCTCAGCAATATAAACTTGAAGGAATTCAAACATAAGTATCTTGCAAACTTTCAAAAAATGTATGAGCAACTTTGATGCTCAAGTATCATTCTCAGAAAATATTTGTATCAAGAGGAAAACCCAGAAAAGCAGTTTGACAGGATTTAAGTAGTTATTTAAAAAAAAATAAAAATACAGTGCTCTCCTGAATCTGTACAGTTAAGTGCTTGTCAGTTACCCTGACACCTGGCAGTGCTTCTAAACATACCCTATAATGGCTAAGAAACTTCTGCTTTGGAAATACAGCAGGTGACACTACAGGTGTATTGGTGGAGGTCTGACCTGGTTGGTGTGATCAAAGAATTCCCAACACCCCCACACCCCCAGTTACATTGACTTCAGCACAGTTGATGCCAATTCCACTCCATGACAGGGCCAAGAGGATCAGCAGCTGCCACCCTTTTTAGTAAGATAATGTAGTATTTAACAGTCTCATTCTACAGCAAACTACCTGTTAGTCAAGGAACATGACCAGTGAGGTTAAAAATGCATGAATATGAGGCTAAGCATAAACCAGGACTGCTCTCACTAGGCAAGCATTCAGAAAAGAATACAACTTCCATTTTGCCCATTTCCTTCTTCTCCCCTTCAAAATATTGTTTCCTTTCACACTGCATCACAGCTAGTTTCCAAGTCTACTCATAGCTAGGAATTATCTCCAGACAACCAGTTTTCCATTGAAGCCTTAAGCCTGGAAAACTAGGGCTGTCTTAAAAAGGAAGTTAGTGCAGTAAGCACAATCCTTGCTTCAGTGGAAGCTGATCGTATACATCTGACAAGAACTTGTAAACAATACACTTAACTGCTTGAAGGCTTTTTCTGAAGGAAATAGTGTAATTTCTTTATCCTACTTGCAATTTAAACGTTTCAGTAAGCTTTTCACTTCAGAAAAACACCAACTACCCAGGGGCAAATGTTTTGATACTCCTCTAGCAAATCTAGATCAGATCACAGAAAGCTCAGGCCTCAAATCTGTCATTTCCTGCTCGAAGACAATCCTTCTTGTTTTCCCTTAAAAAAAAAAGAACAATCTTACTCACGGGTAACACTGGCTCTGGTTCTACTTGCTGCAGTTTGCGTTTAACCCCTGTCTGAGGTGGCGGGGGTGGCATAACAGATTCATCCAGGTTGGTTCTGCTGCCCTCCATCATTGACTCTTGCAAACGGCTTGGTTCCTCCAGGATAGGTTCATCTATATTCCACAACAAACCTTGTTTGAGATACTTAAGAATGTAATCAGAAACCACACCAAAGTCCAATCTGCTATTCATTTAGAATTGAGAACTCTTGACAGCCTGCACAGCTTTTGCAGTGATTTAAACAGAATTGGCACAGATGTGCATACAAACCCAATCCAATACACATTTAATCCACTGGTTCAAACAATTCCTAAGCCTCCCCAATTTCTAGAAGTTATTTAAGTTACAGACTGTACATCAAGCTAAGCAAACATTACAAAGCTCTTTGCTTCTTCACAGCCTTTGATGACTTAATATACAGCACAAACAAAAGAGAAAAATAAGTTCCAAGGGAAAACAAAGCATTTTTGACAAGACACAAACCAATGACATCCCGTTGCTGCTGTTGCTGCGGCTGCTCTTCTCTGGGAACTTCTGGGTTTTCAAAGTCTTTAAGGAATTCATCAAGATTGTCAGCTTCTCCACCTTTCCTCCTCTTTCTCAGGTCTTCTGGTACCAGGGGTGTAAGACAGCGAGTAAAGAGCTACAGAGGAAAGGTTACATTATTCACTACTGCAGTTCTGTGTCCTTCAAATTTAATTTCAGATCAAGTAATTGTGGGCTATCTTCCTTTTCCTGTTTTTAAACTCCTCGCCGGCAGCAAAAACATAAAAAAAAAATTACAGTGAACCCCCGTTACTCGCGGGCTGTTGGGTCTGGTCCACCTCACGCAAGTGGTGAAATCCACAAAGGTAGCGAACCCACTACGTAGTCGAGTACGCCACCCCTGTAGCCACGCCCCCTCCCCATTTAAGGTTTGGAGGACGGTCCTGAGAGCGGGGCTTGTTTCAGATGTCTGGCTGTGCTCCGCTGGGGCGAGGGGAGGAATCCGCTGCGGCTAGTCCCCGCGCCGCGGCTAGTCCCAGTGGCCGATCAGACTGAGGTTGCTGTAGGTTCTGCACATGCGCCGAGGTCACACAGCTCACGGAAAAAATCACCCGCAAATACCGGATCACGAATATGCGGGGGCTCACTGTATTTCTGTAACTAGTGACACCAATTATTAAAATAGTTACCTTAGTTGTTTTAATGTGGGTTTTTTTTTCCGATTATGAATACTGCCATCACTGTATCACTATTAATATGCTGATGTTTACTATATATGAGGCACAATCCTGACCACAGAAAAATGAACCCGCACAACGTTACCTTCAGTAGCCTGTTATTCCATAAAGGCTGTGCAGGCAGAGAGAAAAGCTTTTCAACTCCACCAGTTTCTTTCCACATCATCAGTTTCTTAGTAGGCGGTGCCAAATCCAAAGTAGTAACAATATCAGAGTAGTCACTTAATTGGGCTCGAATAGTCTTGCTGTCCAGTTCTTTCACACTGTCCACAATCAGCTTTCTCTTCCTCTTTGCTTTGGTTTCCTTGACTGTTGAGATTTTTAGCAAGTAATGAAGATTAGCTCAAACAGA
>WEKX01001569.1:11175-21239 GCA_013390025.1 Pitta sordida | reverse complement strand
TTGTTCAGTCTGGAGAAGAGGAGGCTCAGAGGTGACCTCATTGCTCTTTACAACTACCTGCGGGGAGGTTGCCTCCAGGTGTGTGTGGACCTCTTCTTTCAGGCTGACGACACCAGAACAAGACGGCACGGCCTCAAGCTACGCCAGGGGAGGTTTAGACTTAGTGTTAGGAAGCGGTTTTTCTCAGAGAGAGTGATTGCACATTGGAATGGACTGCTCAGGGAGGTTGTGGAGTCACCGTCCCTGGAGGCGTTTAAGAGAAGACTGGATGAGGAGCTTAGTGACATGGTCTAGCTGGGGGGTGTAGGGCTGGATGATCCTGTGGGTCCCTTCCGGCTCGGAGTGGCCTGCTAGACTGTGAGGGAACTAGGTTTGTGTTTACCGCTCTGGGATGTGCTTTTGGTCTCTGTAAGGGTGTTAGATGGTGAGTTGGATTAGATGATCCTTGTGGGTCCCTTCCAACTCCCTTTTTGACAAATTTCTTGGAGAATTCTGTCAACAGGTTTGGTCTGAGGGAAGCTAAACTTTGTGGAAGGGAATCTATTGCACAGTGAAATGTGTTTTGAATTTGCTTTTTACAAGACATGAAAAATAAATGGGTTTAGTATGAAGAATTTTTTTTTTATCTAGAGAATGACTTTGGACACAATAGACCATATTCAGGGATGTTCAGTTATTTTACTCCATTTGTTTTCAATTTCTGCCAAATACATTCCTAATTTTTCAGACACTTGCTTTGCTTTTAGTCAGAAAATAGCATTTAGAAACACTGTGTATTTCATACCTTTTAGGTTAAGCCCTAGAATATTTTTGTGTGTTTGTCCACAATATAAAGCAAGTTTTAAACTACCAAGAAACCCACATGATATACTGGCAAATCATCCCACTGTAGCTCAGGATAATGCACATAGTGCTCAGCCTTAGCGGATTCAGTGGTTGAAGCAATAATAGAACAAGATTATTACTTACAAAGAGTAAAAGTAATGGATAAGTACAGAAAGCACTAGAACTGAGTTACTTTGTCTATGTAGTCAAAAATGTTTGCAGAGGAGAATAAAGGGGACACCATGGTTATTTTATCACCCCCAAATCCTATCAAATAAATCAAATAGTAGCCATGGGAAAGCAGAGTACAGTGATATATTGCGTCTTTAGTCAGACAGCTAGCATGGGGTTATACTGGCACTGAGGACACAAAATTAGTATTGAAATGTAAAATAGCTCTTCCATACAACAATTGAGAAAACCAGCAATTCTTAGGTATTGGGACTGAAATATCAACCACTTCAGATCAGAATCTTTGTCAAAGGGGAAAAAAAATACAAAGAAGTAGTAAAAATTCTACAGTTATTCAGAACAATAATTTTTGTCATTTAGCTTCAAACAATTTTTAAAATGTATTAGACACTAATTAGTTATTCAGTACAATTTCTACCAAGACCTATAGTGCTAGGACAAGAGAATAAGTTTAGATTAGATGTTAGAATGAAATCCCTCAAAATCTGTTTCGGTTAAATAGCATGTTCTGCATTTAGGAGTCATAATTTAACACTTTCTCTCAAGTGAAAGTTTTTTTTTCAACTGCAAAGATCCTGCCAAAATTATAGTTTTATTTTTATATTGATCTGAGTTACTACTGGGGATAAATACATATGATTTAAAAAAAAATGTACAGTAAACCCTCTCCATTTCGCGCTTCCCCGATTGCAGCTTCACTATATCATGGTGTGATTTTTCCATGATTTGGGAGGTCAGTTTCACGACTGCGCCTGCGTGAACTGTCAGTCATGAATATTCAAATTAGACAGTCATGAATATTCAAATTAACCCCCCTACCATACCGCATGAACCAAAGGCGCACTGCTCTGCCTGCAACGCGCCCACCCTTCTGTGCTCCGATTGAGGTGGCTGCTGCAGTTTCACCGGGGCAGCACCCATGCCACGCCTGTCCTGCCCCACTCCGCTCTGAGTGAGGCGGCCGCGGCAGGTCCCCCTGGCACCGCGCCCACCCTGCTCTGAGAGAGGTGGCTGTTGCACGTCCCCCCTGTGCTGCACATGCCCCGCTCTAAGTGAGGTGGCCTTGGCATGTCCCCCCAGTGCCGCGCCCTGAGCAAGGCCACCATGGCAGGTCCCTCCAGCGCTGTGCCTGGCCCACTCTGCTCAGAGAGAAGAGGCTCTGTGCAGTTATGAAAGATTTACACACTTTCAGGTTAGACGTGGTGTCTGAGACTTTCTCAGGGTAGACATCTACCCTGAGTATGGACAGACCAGGTCTATCCACCCAGAGAGACACCGGGAGAGCAGCACAGGCAGCTCCCTGCACCAGTGTCCCCAGCCAAGTGGAAAAGGGGGTTTTCCTGGTGTAGGGTGGCTGCAGGCGCCTGGAAGCACTGACACAAACACAAGGCGGTGCCAAAACAGTGCTGGAGCTCTGGGGCAGGGGCACAGAATTGCAGCAGGGAATGTAGAAGAGATGGTCCCTGTCCCACCTGGCCAGTCCCCAGGGGGACAAGGGCACCTCTACTTGTAGGGTTTTCTTCCTCTTAAATTCTCGCTCTTCTCAATTTCCCCACCGTGCAGTTAACGAGATAAAACATTACAGTATACAAACTGTATGTACCTTTCTTGGGTTTTCTTAGCATATATTAACAAAGACAAATACCCTGAATTTGAATCTACAAGCTGTGCTAGCTGCTTTGCTGTTGAATTGCATCGCCATAGTAACACTGTTGCCGAGAGTACGCTGGCTGAGCAAGCCCCTCTCTCCCCATGCAGGCTTTGGGACCCCACAACTCCTGTATTAAATAAAATTCCTGGGTTCCTGGGTTTGAACAATTTTTTGTTTTTCTGGAGGTGCTCAGCATTGAAACATGTGAGTAGGATGGCAGTGGAAGCTTTGCCAGCACCAGCAAACAGGCCATGCATGTCCCCCAGGAGGGAACACGCCGGGAAGAGCTCAGAAGTAAATCAGCCCCATGATGCCGCCTCCGCCCTCTGCAGTTCCCACAGCGGTGGCAGCCAATGCTCATGACTTCCTCAGGATTGCTATTCAGTCACTATACTCATCCTGCTGGGCAAATAAAGTTTTGATTACATGTCACTAACTAGTGTGATTTTGTTCTTGCCACACCCTCACTGAAATTTCCTTGTGGCAAGCAAAGTACAAGACATGACACATTTTTTTCTGTCTGCCAATATCTACCACCTAAATATTCTTGTCCTGTTAGTGTTATATTAACACTGAAGAGGACACAGTCTTAAACTACGCCAGGGGAGATTTTGACTGGACATTAGAAGGAACTTTTTCACAGAGAGGGTGATCTCTCAGTGGAATGGGCTGCCCAAGGAGGTGGTGGAGTCACCGTCCCTAGAGGTCTTTAAGAAAAGTTTGGATGATGTACTTTGTGGCATGACCTAGATATTAGGGTAATGTGTTACAGGTAGGATGATGTGTTGGTAGTAGGATGACAACAGGTTAGGTAACAGGTTTGACTAGATTAGATTAGGTAATAGGTGATAGGTTGGACTTGATGATCTCTATGGTCTTTTCCAACCTTACTGATTCTGTGAGTCTGTGATTCTGTGAATAATGAAAATATTTCTTGCTCTGATTAATATTGTTCTCCTAGAGCTCCTCTGTATGCATATCCACATGTACATACGCACACAGAAAAATCTATTGCAACATTTCCTGTTGAAATCCCCTCTAGCTAAGAAAACATTAGAATTGCCACAGGTAATAGGATTCAATATATCACTGGCTCTGTTAATTCCTTTATGCTTAATAACATGAAATTGAAGACATATCTCTTCTACTCCTTTCTCTCACCTCCTTAGTGTCTTTGCTTGGTGCCTCTGGAGATACGTTTAAAACTTTTATTATTGTTCTACGCATCAAGTAAGACACATCATGTAATGCAGATACTCAACAATGATTTCTTTTTTCCTAAAAATTTTATAAAAACTTATAAATATGACATGCAGTTACCTAAGTTTTGGTGTGTTGTTATTACTGGAAGTACCAAATGGTAATGATCCAGATAATTTCTGGGTTTCGTTAGGTTGGTTTCTTTGGAGGCAGTTTTTAATCTGAGTGTAGAAACTGTGCACATATTTGTATTCCAATTGATTTAATTTAATTTTTTATGAAACTTGATCAAATATTTGTACAAAAATATGGTCTCTATCACTTTTTACTCTTTTTTTTTACTTTTCAACATTAACCACTATCTCCTTGGTAATCCTTACAGGTCAGTCATGAATTAATTGTGTGCCTAATATGCTGAACATGATGGCTGTCAGCATGAAATACATGGCTAGTGCAAGGAGATTTAAAGAGGAGTGTGTCGTTGGTTCAAAGTTCATCTATGTATGATGGGTGTCAGTATCCTGATTTTTGGTGTTGACCAAGAATATATTTGTAAGTAAGATTGTAATAATAGGAGAAGCAGCCACATATCCAAAATGAGGTGAATTGATGGCTTGCTTTTATTTTTTATTTTTGAAAATTCCTTTACAGATACATGCATAAAAAACCCGAAACAAAACAAAAACATAGAAAACCCACACACACCCTGAAGAGATTGAGATCAGAAAAAAGGTCCTCTATTTTTCTATCTGAATATGAGTTTACAGAGTCACATAACTATCACACATGTGGAGATTGTATTATTTTCTAAAAGTTTTGTATAAATACTTCCTTTAGCTCAGCTTCATGTCTTCATTCTTTAAAAATAATCTATTTCTTTAGTGCAAATAGACCCATTCTGCAAGACTAGAAATATTTTAATTTTTATTTTTCCCATATTTTCTCTCTTTTTTAGAATGGAATATTAAAATGCTATGTTTACAGATAAATGGAGAACTTTATTTTTGTCTGCTCTTAACTAATTCGTCACAGAAACCATGTGCAAATGTAAAGCGTTTCGGAATAGCTTCATATCCTATGAAAATCAACTCTACATCAAAATGAAATCTTGTTAAAAGTTTCTTCTTCCTTCATGTTGTACAAGATCTAGAATGCATATGGAGTTTGACATTGAAATGCCATAGTACTCCCTTGTTTGGCAAAGTTGGCAACAAAGAAAATATTAAGGCCAGCTCTTTAAAGCCAGAAGTACTTCCCTCCCCACTTACACATGTAGTTCAAGTTGTAGTCACGTAATTTGGTCTCAGAAATTGCCTTTCTTTCTTGAATCCCCATGCCCAAGTTAAGAACTACTATTAAAAGTCTTGCTTTCATTCCCCAATTGCTTTTCTCTCAGAAAGCTTCACTGTGGAACCCTAGAAATTTGCTCCCTTTTATCTGTTGATTTTCAAGTGTACTAAGTCAAAGTTAGAGAGTACAGAGCTAACGTCTTCCTCAGTTTTTTTTAAATGCTTGAGTTTTGGCTATCTCATGGTATTTTTAAAATTATAATTCAGAATATTATATTTATCACAATGTTGTTATAATCACCTATCATATAGTCTTATATAATTTGTTTTTTAATTGTATGTGCATACAATAGGGTGCTCTTAACATATTTATTGCTCACAGCAGTGAAAAAACAGACAATATGAAGATACTTGAAGTTTCAGTCCTGTTGAGTTCTTTGGATTCACCTTAGCTGCTGCTCTGCTCTTTCAGCAGGGTAAACATGACTGATAACTAAGTTACAAAGCAGATACATTGACAGAGAGATTAACCTCTCATAAGCCTACAGTAGTTTTGAACAAAATCTTTTTCATCTGTAATTGTTGGCATCAATTGCTGTATTCATTGCAGATGTCTACATGTGTATGTTTGCATGTGCTCTGCGGTGAAAAGAATTTGCTCTTTTTCCACGTCAGTTTACATTTCATATATGACTGTGGTAGACTTTTTTTTTTTTCCTACAGAAGCAAACAAACCTTTGTATCACTCAACCTAAGTAAGTAAATTTTAGGAAAGCTGGGCATTCAGCCTTCTCAAAATTAGGTACTAGAGGGGGAAAAAAACTGTCTAAAAGCAACAATGAGTTTTCTTATCTAAACCCAGTCATCTAAAAGTTAGGCATAGCTGTCTGAGCTGCCTTTATAATCAGTGAAGAAAAATGAATACCTCTACATCTGAGTTGTTGCTTTAGCTACCCACCATATATCAGTTATCTCAATGATGTCACAACTTTGTGAACTCATAGAATCATAGAATGCTAAGGAGTTGAAATAGACCTTAAAGGTCATCTAGTACCAATCCTCCTACTGTAGGCAGGGACATCTCCCGGTAGACTAGATTGCTCAAGGGCTTGTCTAACTTGTCTAAGAGGTCTTTGAACACTGTCAGGGTTGGGTCATCCACAACCTTACCAGAAAATTTATTCCAGTGTCTCACCACCCTTTTTACTTTAGGAAGTAAAAACTTTCTTCCCAATATCTAACTTGAATCTTCCCTCTTTCAATTTGTACCCATTACTTCTTGTCCTGTCACTACCGTTCCTGATGACAACTCCCTCTCTGGCTTCCCTGAAGGCCCTCTTCAGATACTGGAAGGTTGCTATGAGGTCTCCATGCAACCTTCTCTTCTCTTTTGATGTGTGGGCCACATTGCTTCTGATGCAGCCAGGAATTCAGTTGGTTTTCTGGGTTGTGAGTACTGTCTGAGAGCTTGTCTTGATTTTTTCATTAACCTTCACCCACATTCACAGCTTTGCTTCCTAATACTTGTTTCCTAGGCTACATATGCCTAAGGTGAATTTCCTTTTGCCCTGCTTTATAAATTCTGAGGTCTCCCTTGTTCTCATCATCCTGAACCTTTACCTTCTAGCATTACTGGTCTCTAACGCACTTTATCATGAGTTGTGTTGTTCTGAGTTTAAAGCTGTCCTCATCAGTTACGCCAGCCTTTTGCAAAGATTATCTTGGATTGACTTTGTAAGGAGTATCTTCTCTCCCCCTTTCAGTCCTCCATCCTCAAAGTGGGTCTCATGGTTGTAAAAGCCAAATTCCTGTCAACATCAGCAGCTGTACTACCAGATTGTCGACCTGCAGGTGCTGAAATTAATATAATTGTATGACTTTGGTGTGACAGGACTCAGAATCAGCCAGGGTTTTGAGGGTACATCCACTTAGATTTTATTCAGTCCAAAGACAAAATGATACTCAAACATAGCTTTAATTTTGTTTTAGTAGACTAAAACCTAGAATATATAACTCTAGATAAAGATAACCTAAGGTTTTCTTGAAGTAGTAAAATAAACTGCGCCAGAGAGATCTCCTGGGTATTGAAACTTCATTGCCTGTGCTATTAAACTGTCAGAGAGGTCTCTAACATGCTTTTGGGCTAGGAGAATAAGCAGATGCCTTGCCACAAGCCTAGCAAATTTTGGATTTAGCACAAGTCAAACAACTTTTTCAATAGGCAACATGAATTCAGACACCATATTTTGGAAGCTGAAGGGTATAATAATATGTTCATGGGCTATCCCGTAAATAAGAAGAGTTTAGGGAGCATTTTGTTTGCCAACTTAAATGTAGTAAACACAGTTATGAAAAGCAGAATAAAATGAAGGGGATGAGGGAGAGGAGAGGAGGGGTAGCACGGCGAAAAAAACATGAGAAACTACTTTTCTACCAGCTGTCTCCTTGCAGACAGGTTCTGGCTCTCAGCCCGGGCACTAAAACTCAGTTTTTCAAACTAAGAGAAATGATATTTACTTCTTTCTAGTTTTTAGGAAATTATCTCCATCCTCTAACTGACAACTTTTTCAAATCTGTTTCACAGCCCATGCACAAAATGCAAACTTCCAAATATTTCTATATGTATTTCAAGCCTATTTTTCTTGGACATATTAATTTATTCTCACCAGCAACCCTTTTGTGATTTTTGTTTTGTTTTGTTTGGGAATTCTTTTTCTTTTGTTTTGCTCTTTAGTGTTTTGTGGGTCTTTTTTGGTTTTAGTATTTTCTGAAAGGCCTCATAAAGGATGATAATCCAAGCACATACAAACCTAAAATACCTTTCCTTAAATAGGGCAATATGCCCAAGCAAATCAGCTGAATTCTCAGTGGAGCTAATTAGCTTGGGCGGAGCTCCATGGTGAGAGATCTGTTGCTTTGGTTCCAGACCAACAGTGAGTCAACAAGTACTTTGCACAGTGCTGTCCTCAGCAGAGTAAAACCTTCCAGTCTATCAAGAGAAATATGAGTTACAGTAACAACCTTGAAAAACTTGACTAGTTTGTATCTTCTAACTTGATTAGAATAGGCGACTTCTGCTGCATTTTCTTTTAGCCATGATATTCCCCAATCTAATTTCAGTAGTCACTTTAGAAACCAGTTTGTGTGAAAGCTGAAGCATGAAATGTGCTGGCAGGGCATTGCAGCAGGTGCACAGTCACTATGCTCTATCATGTATAACTTTATAGAGATGAGAAACTCTAAAGACTTTGTTAAAATTATTGTCTCTAATCATAGAGAGAGGTTAATAGGTCACAATTTTTTCTCTTTGTTTAGGAAGAATCTTGTTAGAAACTACTCCAAATTGCTAATGGGCCATTTGAGGCTCAGTCCCGTAACTCTAGATCTGTGTTTACAGGACAGATGGCTGAGTTAACATTCTTGGTAGGAGTTACGCCCCCTACAAATACATAGTGAGTATACGTGCTATTATACCTCTCTGAAGTCTTGAACGTCTGTTTTGATGGCGTTTTGCCTTCTCACAAGTCAGCACAAAAGTTAAGCAATGGTTGGTTTATGGGGACAATTGGCCTTACTCTGCAAATGTCACTTTTATCCAGGAATTCCTCATCCTGTGCCAGTATTACATATTGGCATCACACGCCCCTTTGCACCTAATTACGTGATTTGACTCTTACATGACAGAACAGGAATGGCTGATCTAAGGAGGGAAAGAGAGGTGGAAATTTATGGTTGGTCTTAAAAGTATGGATAGTATGTTTTAAGACTTGTTGGAATGTCAGTATACAGGAGGAGTCATGATCCTTTCTGTCTCACATGTTCAAGTAATTTCCCTAAAACGTAACAATTGTCAGTGTCTTGTGTTTTGTCATAGATTAATGTGTGATAGGGCCAGGTCGTTCTCGTAAAACTTTGTATTATACTTGTACTGAGTTTTTAAGGAGATAAAAATAGAAAGAATTTCTTGTAAAACCAGGATAAGGAAGAGTTTTCTGTTGTAAAATCTGTTAGAAATGAAAAGTGAAGGTAATACAGAGAAACCCCACATATTCATAGTTTGCATATTCATGGATTCAGTTAGTCAGTTGGATTTTCAGCGAGTTGTGTGAACACACACTTCTGCATAACGTCCTGGACCCCAAGATTCCGCAGCCAGGAGGCACCAAAAGGCGTTTCCTCCACTTTAATAAGGTGCTACAGTTCGAGCCAGGGCTCCCAGGACTGCACTCCAGACATAATTAGTGGAGAGTGCGTGGTTACAGGTGGGGGATAATTGAATATTCATGGGTTCAGTATCTTCATGGATTACATAACTCGTAGGACCTGCCCAGACCCGTCCCCCTGCAACCTCCAGAGGACCTCTGTATACCTAAATGTAGCACATAGGTATCTGATATGAGACTTCTAGAGTTATTCTCACTCTTTTCTAGCACTATTTTCTGTCTCATATATGTACAGTCCAACAGATAAAAAGAGAGAGCTTAAAAGCAATTCTGTACACAGTTACCACTACACCTATTGGTACAGTAGCAAGTCAGAAGCTTTTTCCTCTTTTTCTTATTATTTCTCCTCTCTTCCCCTTCCCTCTGTTACAGCTGCAGTTGTTTAAGAAGAAATTACTCCTCATCAACTGAACACCTCACATATCACTTTCATATGTAAAGCAGTCTTCAAGATTTTAATTTATTCTGTCAAACTATAGGTATGTGCCCTAATGGTTGTTGAATCACAGAATCACAGAATCACAGAATCAGTAAGGTTGGAAAAGACCTTAGAGATCATCGAGTCCAACCTATCACCTATTACCTAACCTAGCCAAACCTATTACCTAACCTGTTGCCATCCTGCTACCCATATACCATCCTACCTATAACACACTACCCTAATATCTAGGTCATGCCACCAAG
>WEKX01001566.1:24508-36564 GCA_013390025.1 Pitta sordida | reverse complement strand
TTATTGGTAAACAACAGGTGAAGGACCACCCCCCGCCCCGGTAGGCTCTCTCAGTTAATAAATATATCCATTATATTTCTCAGTTGTAGCTTGCTTTGTTTTGCTTGTGATTAATTTTTATTTCCATTTTTTTTCCAGGAAGAGGGTGTGGGTGAATCTCTGGCATCCAGTCAGGGTCAAACCATGACACTTCTATAGTCTTCTGTGCATTTACTTCTGCTGTTCTGTTTTGCACCTTACCCGTCCTTTCTTACAGGAAGGAACTATTCTTCGTATAGCTTTCTCATGCTTTGCTTACACATTTTCCTACAACATGAAACTGGCAAGTATTCCTAGGATTTACTTTATTTACCTAACTTCCTTCAACAGTGTTTCCTTTTAATATGAATCAGTTTTCTTAGTAATAACAAAACCCAGCTGTCTTAAAAATACATAGTATTATTTTTATTCTCTTTTTATTCCAAGCTAATCAGTTCCACAGTTTGCTCATTAGAATGTCAACATCCACTGTTCTACAATTATTTAATATAATGAAGGTGGAATATATGCAAAGTATTTGTAATTCCATTTTATCATTGCAAGTATTTTATTTTTAAGGTTACATATATATTTTAAAGTCAGGATTTCTATCAGTAAAAATAGATCATCATTACTTTTACAGATTGTAGTTTAAAGGTGCTCAGGTTTGTTACATGTATTTATTGCATTTAAAATTCTTCTAGTATTTCTTGTTCGATGATTTAGGAAAAAATACAACTGAATCAGCCTTCAACTTTATGAACTGTACTCAGAAAGGAATGTAATTCTTAGATCTTTTCTAAAGTGTTGATACAGAACTTTTGGGAGGAATCAGAACCTATAATCCCAGATTAATATTGTGGTGTAAACACCATGTTTTCTATGATATTAAAGTCCCACTTCATATGAGATTAATTTTCATGAATGCACTAAAAAGAGAGATTTTAGTCCACAATGTGTTATCAGTTAAAGTCAGAAAAGCTTGTATATAGCACAATGCAGGTTTAGCCATTCTTCTAACTTAACATTGACTTCATACATTGAAATTTTTATATTTTGGTGAAGGAAATAACTGTCTATTTTTCTAGTACTGTTCAAAACAATTGCTTTAGTTTCTTGGTGTTGAGATTTCATTTTGGACCTCCACAGTGGTGAGAAAAGGAGAACAGGAGTTCAAGAGAATTGCTGACTGTAGTAAAAGAAATCCTTCTTGCAGTCTTGATGTACTTTTCCAGTGACTTTTGAAAAACTAAGAAAAGAACCAACAAAAATGTAGGGTAACAATAGCTATGATGGGGGGGTGGGGGATGGTGTAACTTGTTTTAGGTGTTTTGTTTATTTGTTTGTATCAGTGTTAATAAATTGGTTCCTGGAGGTGTTTAAGAGTAGACTAGTTGAGGCACTTAATGTCATGGTTTAGATGATAGGTTGGTGTTGGGTTACAGGTTGGACTGAATGATCACAAAGGTCTTTCTCAACCTTGCTAATACTGTGATACTGTGTAATCAATCAGATCCTACTTGAACCCAAGTTATTTCTGGTGCATCTGCTGTTGATGGACATTTCCTTTTGGAAGACACAAGAAGAATGGCATAAATACCAAAGGACACACTGTAATCTTTATATCATTATTCAGTTTTGTATAAGGTAAAACTATCTTTCCTGGATCAGAAAGAGAACTATAGAAAAAATGACCTCAAATTATACAGTTCCAACTCAGTATATTCTGTGATTCTGTGAAGGAGATAAGTGGCACTTTCTACCCTAAAGCCAGGAAGGAATGCAAATGTAGATGAGTGCTTTCTGTACTTGTCTATTTTTTTTTTTTTTTAGCTTGAAATACCCATACTATGACTGTTCTGAATACACATAAAGTTTTCTATTTACATCCATTGTATTACAAGCTAACCCACAGTTTTGAGATATTTAGGGACACAGACAGAACGTGATCTGATGAGACAAAGCGATTCATCTGTTGTTTCACAATAGATCCTAATTTTTGTCATTTGATAATAAAGAATAATGTAGACAGATTTGATGTGTAAGCCAATAGTATAAATGTGAGAATTTAATTATTTTTAAATCCTTGGAGAGTTTAGGGTAGAACTCTGCCAGAGTAGGGATCAGAAAATACTGGTGCATGGGGTGACACTTGACTTAGAAGCTGATACTCAGGGCAAGAAAGTTACTGATTTAGGCATCTCCAGTCTGAGGGTGTTGTTCAAGGGAACTTTCTAGGTCCCTCTGTTGAACCCAGAAATTAGTTTTTACCTGTATATATCTCACATTCAATCTGGTAGTATATAGTATTGTACTTGTTGAAATTCATATCCTTCATATTAAGATTATAATAAATGCCCTGTATACAGAAAATCATACCCATGGACTTTTCAACCCTTTTGTAAATTGGAGATTAAATTTTACTGGCATGGATAGAACTCTAAGTCACTGTAGCTATGCATAAATTGACCAAATCCTTGCTGATTTCCACCAGAGAAAGATCTATCATGCTGAATTTATTTAAACATTACAAAGTTCAATTGAATTGATAACTGTAATATAGTAATTGTTGCATTTTGTGTGATATGTAGAAGGTTCCAGTGTATTTAACACTAATTAAAATGCAATGCAATCGGAGATTTTTTTTTTTTCCGATGTACAAGAGATGCTGAATTTTTGTTTGTTTGCTTTGTTAAGAATACAAAGAATTTATCATGGGTTCTGGAATTTAAGCTAGTCGTTATTGGTTTAAATCTTTTGAAGAAAATTGAGGTTTCATTTTATACATTAAGCTGTGTGAATCAGATTGCATATGACACCTCTCCTGTGTGACAAATGGGTTTCTGAAGTATTACTTGCACAGCATAATGGTAATTTGTCTACTTGGTGGCTGTAACAAACGCATTACATTTTTGTTTAACAGTTATAATTCATCATTTCAGTACACAGAATACTTTATTTTTCAACGAGGGATAAATAGGCTGTCAAAATTAAAGATACATTTGTTTCCCAAAAGCAGCACTACTAATTCATTCTTGTGTCTCCCCGTAAGTAGGAACCAGGCAGTGTCAGTAGGACTGTGTTTTCAAGAACAGTAAAAAAATTATACTGAAGAAAGAATCATGCTGCATGACTGCTTCAGGCTCATTTGAGCAAGTGTAGCACTATGTGGAGATGTCATTGGACACATTTATTTTTAAGTCTATTTGAGAAAGAATCATGACTGCTTTATCAACTTTCGTTGATACAGGCTTAGATGATATCCATATATCTAAGTAAATCTAAATTCTTGGATATTTTTTCTCTGCAAAACTTCTTAGAAAATTTTACTTGTCTGTGTCAGTTTTAAAAAAGAAAATATCCTTAGCAAGGTTGTAAGAGACCTTGGACATCATCAAGTCCAACCTGGAACCCAATACCAACCCATTGTCTAAACCATGTCACTAAATGCCTCATGCAGACTGCTCCTAAACACCTCCAGGGATGGCAACTCCACCACCTCCCTGGGCAGACCATTCCAATGAGAGATCATTCTCTCTGTGAAAAACCTCTTCCTAACATTCAGTCTAAACCTCCATGGGCATAGTTTAAGGCCATGTCCTCTCATTCTGGTGTCCTCAGCCAGAGAGAAGAGATGCACACCCACCTGGTGGCAACCTCCCTTCAGGTAGNAAGGAAAGGTTGGACGAAGTTCTTGGTGACATGACCTAGATATTAGGGTAGTGTGTTATAGGTAGGATGATGTGTTGGTTGTAGGATGGCAACAGGTCAGGTTAGGTAACAGGTTTGACTAGATTAGATTAGGTAATAGGTGATAGGTTGGACTTGATGATCTCTATGGTCTTTTCCAACCTTACTGATTCTGTGATTCTGTGATTCTGTGATCCTTTAGCTCTGTTATCATGGAGAGCAGGTCATTTATCAGCTCACACTGGACCCAGTTGTTTTGCAGGCTGTCTTCCTGGTCAACCATCAGGCTCAGGAATTCCCTTCAGCAAGGAGTCTGGACAGCCACATCCACTGACACAGGGGTAGTTTAGGTCTGAGCCTCCCTTATGGCTTTGGCCATGACTGTCATCCATCTGGTTCTGGCTGTGACTGGCAGGGGGAGGAAGGAGAGACAACACCTGCCAAGACCATGTCTGCTACCCTGCCCGCTTGCCCTGCCCACGTGAACTGCAGCGCAAACTGTTTCTTAGTTGCTTATTTACAAGCCCCTTGCAGTTGCCCATACCCCCTGCAGATAATGTCCTTGTTTGCTTTGCCCCTGTTTGCTGCGCCCTTGATCACTGCGCTCCTAGGAGAGGTAATCGGTTTAAGTATTCACAGGTGGGAAGTCTTGGCTGCCTGGCACCTCCGTCTAAAAGTCTTACAAGTTGGGGCTCGTCCCTATGCCCGGCGTTTCCGCGGTGCCAGCCTGGTGGCCTTCTGCTGCAACGTGGCTCAGGGGGATCTGAGGGTGCAGCACGCAGCTGCCCGTGGCTCCCGGCGCCTCCGTCTAAAAGTCCTACAAGTCAGGGCTCGTCCTGATGCCCGGTGCTTACACTGCGCTGGCCCAAAGGCCTCCCGCTGCGGTGTGTCTCAGGGGAATCCGAGGGTGCAGCACGCGGCTGCCAGCAGCTTCAAAAGACTTTTAAATATACAATTGTGAAATCAGAAACAAAAATATTTTCATATTGCATGAAATATCTCCAATAGAAACAGTGACGGTATTTCAGGTGCATAGACACACCACTGTGGCTTTTCTGTGCTGGACATATAATAAATGTTATTAATGTAATCTGTTATATAGAACAAATATATAGTAATCATTAATCTCTGAGATAGCCTCAGCTGGATTCTAAGACTTCAACAGATTTAGCACAGCAGTGGTCATTTTTATATAAGTAAGCAATTAAGAGTGGCAGAATTCTGAAGAGGATTTCTTCCAGATTAGAAAATGTGAAGTAGATTTAGGGGTTTTTTTCAGATGCATTTTATGTTGTTAATTTTAAAGATAGAAATCTAGACTTTCTTAAAGTATTTGGTGTAGAATAGAATAGAATAGAATAGAATAGAATAGAACAGAATAGAATAGAATAGAATAGAATAGAATAGAATAGAATAGAATAGGACTCGGCTCTTTAATTTGGAAAGGACCTATGATGGTCATCCAGTCCAACTCACTGACTAGTTCACGGCTGACCAAAATTTGACCAAAATTTGACCAAAATGCTGTTGAGGGTATCATCCAAATGCCTACTGAGCACTGATGAGCTTGGGGCATTGACCAGGTCTATAGGAAGCCTGTACCGGTGTTTGACCATACTCTCTTTAAAGAAATGCTTCCTGGTATTCCTGCTGCATCTTTAAACCATTCCCTTGTGTCCTATCACTTGGTCCCAGGCAGAAGAGATCAGCACCTCCCTCCCTACTTTCCCTCCTCAGGAAGCTGTGGAGAGAAACAAGGTTACTCCTCTTTCTCTCCAGACTAGGCAAACACAAAGTTCTCAGCTATTCCTCACAGGAAATGCCTTTTAGATATTTCACCAGCTTTNCCCCGGCCCGTGCCCCGGTGCTCACTCTGGGGGCCACGTTGGGATGATTGCGCAATTGCCGCCGGGGGGCGTTGCTCCGGGACGCCCCTCCGTCCAAAGCAGTCGCTCGTCGCTAGTCCGTCGCTGTAGTGGTGGCCCCGGCCCGTGCCCCGGTGTATTTTGCCTGATAATTTTCATATTATTTCCATCATATTTCTGCAGAATTAAAGTTTAATATGCATCAATCATTGTCAAGGACAATATAATTTCACATAACAGCATGTTTGGGTGTGGCAATGGCTTTATAAAAAAATGTTAAATATTTCAAACAAGAAAATATGTAATAGTTTCATGTATATTTCTTCATTCATTTTTGATGGGAGATAAGAAAAAAAAATAGTGTATGATCAAAGAATATTGGAAAAAATCTTTAAGGAAAAGAGGTGCAATTTTGTCCTAATATGTAGTTCCTGTCACCCCAGCTAATGCAGAGAGACTTTCCGGAGACCTTCTTTTCTTTTATAACTGTGTGACTCAGTTTAAAAATTACAAATGTTAGGTTTATGATTTAAAAGTAAGAGACTATTTGATTACATTGAAATGAAACTGAATGATAGAGAAAAATTATTTTATGTCATCGAAGTGACCAATTTGTCAGAGGCTTTAGCAGTCAGAAACTCCACTCATTTTTATACCTAGAAAGTAGGTTAAAGAATTTAAGACTCAATCAAAAATTCTACTTTGTTATGATGGAAATAATATGAAAATTATCAGGCAAAAAAGATATTGCAATGGAGAATGAAGAAACATATATAGCTCCCTACATGGGCCAAACTAGAGAGAACTGACCCACTGCTAGCTGTAAATGTAAGTTTTTTTACTTAGGTTAAAGAGTATTGAAAATTATATATTAAAAATGGGTATGGGGGAAAGGGAGGGACGAATCAGTAGAATGCAAGGTATAAAGAAAAATTGACACTGGTTGCTTGTTAACAGAACGGTCGCTTGTTAACAGATTCAACAGAAAACTATCAATATTCAAAATTTCACTCTGATCAGCTGTGTGTCTAATTAAAGGCAGTATTAGGAATATTATTTAACGTGTTCCCTTTAATTTGATAATTTATCATGTCTATGTGGACAACAGTGTAGAAATCTCTGATTTATATTGATGAACTTCTGGGAACTGAATAGGGAAATATATTCTCATGCTGTACATATTAGTTACAGATCTCTTAGGATAGCAAAACTGGGATTTTATATAGCACTTCTTATGATGCTTCTTTTGCAGGAGAAGTGGGATTTGGATTTTGGAAATAAAAATGCTTTTCTTTATTCTTGTCTAGGTGTCTGAATTCTCTCAGCTCCTTAATTCACAAGGGCTGCAAATACATTTTTCTCTCTTATGGCTCCGAAGAGTCACGTAAGGAGGTAGACCCAGTAGGTAAAGTCTTGTCTTCATCCATGTTGCTGCTCCTCTGGGGCATCACAATGTATAATGCAAAATGAAAAATAGGATGTTGGAAAGGGAGAAGAGTTTTTAGGGCTAAGTGCATCTTACATATTTCCATTATAAAAATTAGTTTTCATTTATCTGAAAAATTAGAAGATGCATTATGTTTTTGAGTGACAAATATATCAAGATGCTGTCATTATATTTGATTATACAGAGAGAATGAGAAGATATGCACATGTAGAGGTCAAATGGAACTTTTCTTCTTCTTACATAGGCAGTAGTATACTATACTTATTCCTCAGGCATGAAAAAGACTTCTATGACATATATGGGTCAATACACATGAATAGAAAAAATTTTACATCATAACTATAGCATGGTTCACTTTTGCATGGGAGTGCTGCCAATTAGTCCTCTTCCATGTGCAATACAATCCTTGTAAATACTTAGAGGTTATTTTATGTGTGCACAGTCTGGAAATAATAAGCACAAATATAGAATATTCAAAGAAGTTATTAAAATATGCAAAATGGAAACAAATTCTACAAATTATCTTTTTAGTAAGGAAAGATCTGACATCTCAAAATTTCTTGGGAGATAAAGTGTTTCTCTTCAACCACGCATTTTAGATTGGAAAGGTCATAGGACTATATGTCTTAAAAATATACCACATTTCTCAAAAAAGGAAAGTTGTTTGTGGCAGAACTGTACATTGGTGACTTGAGGCAGAATACGGTTATGTTTAGGGTAAATAGCATCATTTAGAGGAGGAGAAAAGTTGTCTAGGAGATTCAAAAGAATAGCAAAGCCTATTCCGAGCCCTTCTGTGTCCTAAATCAACTAATAAAAAATAAATAAGATTTTAATATCACAGAATCACAGAATCACAGAATCACAGAATCAGTAAGGTTGGAAAAGACCTTAGAGATCATCAAGTCCAACCTATCACCTATTACCTAACCTAGCCAAACCTGTTACCTAATATATCTTTATGCGTAGGTCTGTTACCCTATGCATTAATGCAGACTATGTTTGCCGAGGTTGTTGAACATCTACATATACAAGTGAAGTCATCAGGAGGAAGCCTTTCTCCAGCACCTCTTGTCTTGTAATTTGCCAGCCTGTGTGGAAAGGAGAGTGGTACCTTCACGAGTTGTCTGCCTTTTCTCTTCAGTGCCAGTGAAAAAGGCTTGTTGAATGAGATCCAAAACCTCCAGCAAGCTGGAAAATGTTTGGTTGGAAGTAGCCAGTGGAATAACTACCTGATGCAGGAAAGTTTTGTAATTGTAACTCTCCCTATTTCCTCTATATTTGGCTGATATTTATGTGAATTTGCTTTTGTTTTCTTGAAATGCACAGCCTATGAGTCCTCTTATATAGAGTTCACTGACACTACTTTTTAAAAGAATAGATATTTATGCAGTGACAGGCAGAGAGGTGTTCTTGCTGCTGTCCCTATATGAGAAATGTGAAACCCCAGGTGAAGTTCCTTTTCAGGCTTATTAAACTGTAAGTCAGTATCTTGAATCCTATGCTAACTTGGATAAGGGAATTGGGAATTACTTCCTCCTTTTGTAACTGTGCCAGCATACACGTAGAGACAGACATATATAATTGATATATAACCATGTTTAACAGGGGAATAAGAGAAAGTATTTAAATAAAAATACATTCTTTATGAATGTGTTAGAGTTCTGCCCAACGTTTGATAACACATTCATATTTAATAATGCAACACTTAGAGATATGCCATGGAAATAAGAAGGTTCCTTGGATTAATTCTGATGGTGGAAATACAAAGTAATGAAATACTGCTTGGGGATTCTAAGGAGCCTTAATAAACAAATGCAGAGATATAAAATACGTACTTGATAGTTGAAAAAGGTGCAAATTGTCTCTGAAAGTGCATTCCAGGGGCAAATTTATGCTAGATGGGCTTCTTCACAATGGATATGTGCTTATAATTCGTGTTCTAATAGAAAAAATGGAAACTCTTTCAATGATAAAACATCAGTCAGGAGCTCTGTGAAAGATCCATGCAGAATGATGGGGATATGAGTGCAATTTATACAAGAATTAAAGATAAATTTAAGAGTTAAACTTGAAATACATAGATAATTATCTTTCTAGAGGCTCTTCCCAGGCTATCTGTTCTATCTCAACATATATAAATAAGTACTTCTGTTTGAGACAGAGAAACACTTGCCCAGAACAAGTTGATAGGCAAACGTGATATGTATTTTTACATCTTATATATTTGTTCTTTGATCTGAATAAGACCAAGAATATGCCATACCTGACAGATAGTTTCATTTGTATTTAGGAAGAAAATATCTTACATTCCTTAATATCTTTTTTCTGAATTTAAAAAAAAAAAGGAAAAAACTGAGGATTTATTTTGCTATTCCTATTTCAAAAATAAAAAAGAAACTTTTATTTTTTCATATTATATTGTATTAATTATATTATATGATATTTTTGGACCCTGTTATGCCAAACTCATACATCATACTTTATGCAACCATTTTTGAAATAGCTCCTATACCATACAAGAAAAGAAAGGACAAAACAGAATGAGAATAACAATAATGTTTAAAAGTGAGGTATTTTTGAGAAAACCTATCCCTCACGTAAATGTTATATATAGCATATTCATAAAGAATTAAAACAATGTTTGTTTAATTTTAAAACCACTTGGAGGGAATATTTTTGCAAGGATGATTTTCTTTATTATACGTTTTTTTAATGTTCATACATACATTTTAGACTTGATATTAGGGAAAGGTTTTTTACTGAAAGAGTGATCCGGATTTGGAATGGGTTGCCCACAGAGGTGGTTGAGTCGCCAACCCTGGATGTGTTCAAGGGAAGGCTGGACGCGATGTTGAGTGATATGATGTAGATGTAGATGATAGGTTAGTTGGATTAC
The DNA here is from genome assembly GCA_013390025.1 of Pitta sordida. NCBI lineage: Eukaryota > Metazoa > Chordata > Aves > Passeriformes > Pittidae > Pitta > Pitta sordida. The sequence goes on along the minus strand of WEKX01001566.1, from coordinate 26,645 downwards.
AGGTTGGAGTAGATGATCTTCAAGGTCCTTTTCTATACTGTGATACTGTAAACCCCCATTACTCGCGGGCTGTTGGGTCTGGTCAGGTGAGTGGTGAAATCAGCAAAGATAGCAAAGTCACTATGTAGTCGAGTACGCCATGCCTGTAGCCACACCTCCTCCCCATATAAGGTTTGGAGGACGGTCCTGAGAGCAGGGCTTGTTTCGGATGTCTGTCTGTGCTCCACCAGGGCGGAGGACAAGCGGTGAGCGGAGGAGTTCCGCAGCTTGCTGCGGCTTGTCCCAGTGGCTCGCGAGCAGCGGGACCGGTGGCTGATCAGACTGAGGTTGGGGTAGGATCTGCACACATGCTGAGGTCGCACAGCTCACGGAAAAATCACCCGCAAATACGGAATCTTGTCGCAAATACCAGATCGCAAATATGCAGGGCCCATTGTATTATATTTGTGTATCACCAATTCTAGTTCAGATGAGAAAAGTATAAATACCTCAGGCAGAAAAGGTTCTTCAGTTTATGTACTGGCTAAATACATAAATAAAGACAAGACTAGTGTTAGAAGAATCACATAATCAAAGTTCTGGCTGAAAAAATAACAAAGCTGTCTATCATCCCCAAATGTGCTCTTTCAGTTATCAAAGAATGGCTGCTATGCATTTCTTGTGAAAGTCAATACCCTAATTAGTATGAGTAATCTGTAAATGGGAAAATATAAGGGAGACAATTCTGGCAAAACAGAAAAAAAATAGAACTATACAATAATGTATTTCTTCCCCCTCCACCACATATGAATATAGAGGGTATTATAGTTAGTTGTGTTTAACCATTAATAATTTAACATTTCTTTCTTTAACAACTAGATAAATCCAAATAGCTTTGGGGGATTTTATTTCAGAGCTTTGCTGAAGGTGTTTTAATCTCCCTGAATTAACAAAAATCAAAGCTAATTTGAAAAGCTCAACAAGATAAACTGGATTTGACCAAAAGATAAAGAAGCCTTATAATAAACTGTTTTTCAGTTGATATTTGTGAGACCTATAAATTATGTATAACTGCTTTGAAAGACTATATAAAAATTAAAGTGAGAGATCATTTCTTTGTGGACCGGAGATAGCTTTAAGCTGTTTTGAAATAAGATAAAGAAAAAAAAGAAGATAGAGAAGGAAAGACCTGAAGGGGTTTTAGTTTTATTTCACATAAAACCTGATGTGGTAAGCATTCACAAGTTTTCTTCTTTTGTTACATATGAGAAATCATTACTTTCAATGAATCTGATATTTTTCGTATTTCATTCCTTTATCAAGCTTAGGATCTGGAAGTAAACCAATCTAAAACAGGATTTTTAATATGTTGGAAGTCCAATATAAAAGCCAAAATGAAGTATTCTGGCTGCTGTCATTTCAGGTATGGTGGTATTTCTCTATTCGTTTTCTTATCTGTTGTGAAAACCAGTCATGGTAAGTGGCAAAAGCTACCTGTGGCAGACAAGATGTGGAAGCTGCACCTTTGACTACAAATTCTGGGAAGAATGCATGGGAAACAACAAGGAATTTGGTCACACAGCTGCAGGGAGATGCCTGGGTGGTACCCGGGAAGATCTGGAGGAGCCGGTGGCATACATGGCATATATGTCGGGGAAGATTTTGGACTGTTTTGCTTTTTAGCGCTACATACTATATAAGTGTGCACTCGAGGCAATAAAGGTGTCTCTATTCCTTAACCCTGCTCAAATAGAGTCTTCATTATTCTGTCATTGCACCTACCAGTTTGGGTCCATCATTAAAGTGCAGGAGCAAAATGCTTGATTTTTGTCTCTCTTGGGGTTGTGTTCTTAGAATTAATATATTGACTTTGCTGATGAAAAGCAGGATTCCTAGAAGCACATATCAGGTTGTAACTGGTAGTTATAATATATTTGTGAAGCAGAAAAAGAATTAAAGAACTTAATACAGTGAACCCACGTTACTCGTGGGTGGTTTGGTCTGGTCCACCTCACGTGAGTGGTGAAATTGGCAAAGATAGTGAACCCACTACATAGCTGCAGCCACTCCCCCTCCCCTAATAAGGTCTGGAGTAGGGTGGGTCCTGAGAGCAGGGCTTGTTTCAGATATCTGGGTGTGCTCCACCGAGGCAGGCGAG
>WEKX01001564.1:117322-198925 GCA_013390025.1 Pitta sordida | reverse complement strand
CCACTGTCCCCATATTAAACATGGTTTTTAATAGTATCCACCAAAAAAAAAAAAAAAGTATTATGTTCCACTACTGAGTGGCATTTAGAGGGGTAAGTATATTGAAATTATCTAAAGGAGCAAATTTTCTTTGGAAAGAGACAAACAAAACCCATGTATTTAATTATTTGAAGTTAAATATTAATGCACACTTGTGACAAGAAGGCATATCCATCTTGTATAAACAAAAGCACAAAGTCAGATATGTCTGTTGTGTTTGAGCTCATTTCTTCAAATTTACATGTTTAACAAGAATGTTCCTCTCCTGTGAACTTTAGTAAGGGCTAACACATTATCAACTCCATCAACTTTCCATGTTTTCTAATTCCTTCAAACTAATCCAAGCAGTAGAATGTCATATCTCTTCCGGCTATACCAGATGACAACAGGAGTCATCACAGTCCACTAAACAGCCCAGTGGCTACCAAATCGAAATAGAGGGGATCTAATCTGGGTTTGGATAACATACTAGTGGAACCCTGACTAATTCAAGACCTTTCTCCTTCAAGATTTCCATACTCGAAATTTAGGTAATTGTGGCCACATTATACTGCTTTGAAGATTCATGACCTCTTATTTCAAGATCACTTAACATCACAGCAAACAGGACACATTCAAGTGTTAGTTATATCTACAGGTCTAGAAAAGCAGAAGTACTACAGGGTAGGTTGCAAAAAAGACAACAGTTTCTCTCCTCTCTCATATAAGTATGGAGGTGTTGTTAACAGCCAAAAGAAACCCACTCTAGTACAGAGGTGAGTGTCCCTGTCTCTGATGCGAGAGACCAAGGGTTCGATTCCTGCCAGGGAGGCAGTGGTGCCGTTTAAGACTTGGACTCGATAATCCTTGTGCATCCCTTCCAACTCAGAGTATTCTGTGAATAGTAATGTACTGTGACTGTATTAAAGTCAGTTTATATGCTTTTCAAACAGCTTTGGGCCAGCACCCAAGTGTAAAGTACTCTATTTTTCCTCCTCTTTACAAGCTACATTTCACTATGCACACACTACGTGTTAAGACTTCTAGGCCTCTTTAGGACACTAGAATACAAAACCAATAGAAGAATATAAGGTACAAAGTGCTACTTTTTACAGATAGATGTTTATATAAATTTGAATGAATATACACACATGTATTCACGTGCACATAAATAAATAAATAAAGGTACAAAGGCTCTACGATCATTTTAAGATTTTATGGAGACGGCCTCTCCAATGATGTAACAGGAGAGAGAAGCTTTGAATAGCAACATTCTCTCAAACTTTTTTGTGTTTGCTTAGCTAAAGATTATCTAGACTTCTTTACTTTTATAAGATGCACTGTCTTCAAGCTATCCAACTCAAAGCTTTAAGGTGATTTTCTGCTTGGTAAGCATCAGAGAGCACAGCCCTCCATAAGACTGCAGTATCAGTCATGTCAGTAATTTATGTAATGGAAAGCACAACTGAAAGCACTTACTATGATCTACTTATGCAGATGTAAGCAATACCCATGAAAATGTTCAAAAATACTGTGATGAGCAGTTCTAAAAAACCATTTATTTTCCCTGTTATTATGGTGAAAGTATGTGTTATGTATATTTTTTTTTTTAAAAAAGCATTCCATAACTAAAGAGTGGCATTGTAAATGAAGCTTTTATAATGCAAAAAAAAGTACTACGCTTTTACAGTATTTGCAGTTGGGAACCCAGCCTCTTGGATCTACATACCAGGCTGCACATACAACTTAAATGATTCCTGTTCTTTAGCTCTGCACTATTAAAAGGGAAAGACCAATTTTTTCTGCTACATAAGTTCAGACACATGTACAGAAAATAACCACGCAGATCAGTAAAGTCCCGTAGTTTCATTAGTATCCTGTTTAAATATGGATAAGAGAAGAATTTTAACTTTGATATTACTGAGGAAGAAGAAACACCTCAACCAGAAGATAAGGCACTGCATGCAAGTTCCTAAATTCCACTTTTATGAACAAGTTGCTCTGAAAGAGGTGGTGCAAGTGTCACAGCAATCAAAATTAGGAAAAAGCTAGATCTGGAAAAGAAGAGTAAAATCACAGCATGGAAGTGGGGTCTGGGNTCCAATTCAAAATATTCTGTGATTCTGTTTGTTGTGCGTGTCACAGAACAAATCTTCACAAATACACCAAGGGTGAGGAGAAAAAGGAAAGTTATAAATATGAACTTACAGTCAGCCTCTTGATTTATTGGAATAGTCCCTACTATCACAGTCAACCACATTTCATAACCCTATTATAAAGCAGGCAAGCTTCAACTATAAAGTAGTTTGGTTGTTAGCTCACACAGGGACACAGAAAAACTACAAGAACACACTCCTCTTACTATTCAGATCCTATTCTAGTTTATTTCAATACGGTTCTTGAATTTTCCCATTCTGCTGTTTACTCCCAACATACGCATAGAAAGAAGCCATAAGAGTTCTCTTCTATTTTCTATGTCACAGTCACGATCAATTAATTCCATCTCTTCAAGGACAAGTCACAGCAGGTCACCTTTACAACTATTCCAGCAATTTTTTACTACCTCTAAATTACAGAGAATTGCCATGCAGCATAAACAAATTAACAGGAGAAACAGTGCCAAAGATTCAACTTTCTGTACAAAGGTTTTGTTTTGCTGTGAGTCTGGACTTGCCTAACGTAGACCCACAGAGAAAATCAGTAGTCAGCAACAACATGGCTACTTCTAAAATGTACCTATTGCTAAAATTACTGGAAGTGTTTGTTCCATCAAGAAACCTCATGTTGATTTGAAACCTTTTAATCACATAGAAAATCTCTGATTAAATAATAACAACCAACAGAAGAAAAGAAGTTGTGTGACTTTGTTGTGTTTTCAATCTCACTTGGTACAAGAACAAAGAGTACCAGAGATAACTTCCCATCTCGAACACATCTTATTGACTCACTAGCAGAGAGCTGGGAATAGAGTAAATTTAAATCTTCTGTGCTTAGTGAATACCTCTACAGTGCTTCTAGGAAACAATCCTGTTCTTACTGCTTAAAAAGGAAAACTGCACAGTTACTTAGTGTGGCTTGTTTTTAATTAAGAAACAGGTCTCACAGACATTCTTTGTGACAAATCACTTCTTGCAATGTTTACAAAGAACTGAACTACTTCAAACTTGAGGAAGACGGACAACAGTTTTAAGATGACTACTATGTTCTATAAATTACACATGATGAATGACATCCTAGAGGTGGAAAAAAAGGAGAGCTGCATTTATCCTGGAGATACGAGACAGTATATATGAACCAAATAAAGTTTGCCAAAGAGCTTCAAAGATAATTTTACAGATAATAAAGTACTGAATATTTGCCATTCATAAGGACAGAAACATCCTTGACTGAGGAAAATTGCAGATCTTAGATTATTTAAAGAAACATGCTGCACATTAGATGCAATGTCACATTGCACTAATGCTTACATAACTTAATAATTTTATATCATTATCCAATGACTCAGGATGAAAAAGCACTCAAGATATCCTGGATCAGTACTGAATGAGTAAGGTCACGAATATGAATTAATGTCCAGATATTGAATAAGTGTTCATGGGACTACTGGTCAGGAACTTCCCACAGTTGGGTCACCACTAAAATAACTTGGCCTTCCAGAACAAAAATAAAAGCCACCAAGCTCAATACAATCGTCTTTGTTTTCTTCGTCTCAGTGCCTTGCATTTCATATGCTTTCAGAAGTTATCGTTGCTTTTCAGCAATCTCATTTCAGTACAAAGAGATAATCTTAGTTGCTAGCTGCCAGGTGTTTTCTTAATTAAAATGTCGATATTTTACAATTAGATTTCTCTTTCAACACTTGTGCACTGCTTTCATATCAGTTAAGACCATTCTAGACCACTGCTAGGAAAATACAGCTCCTAGTCCATCCAGAATGATCAGAACCATGAAAGCACATAAGCTGTCAGTGAGAATGAGACTTAGCAGTATGATAACATGTGAATCAAAATAATATTCTAGTGCTTAATCAACTAGTTTTGTAAGGAAGTGAAAATTTCCAATTTTTACATAAATTTATACCACAGCATTTTACTGTAGGCTTAAAACACCTGGTCCAGGAGTTGGACTTAATCCTTGTTAGTCCCTTCCAACTCAGGATATTCTATGACACTACTTTGAAAGCAGAACATCAAAACAGACAGACAATAATGCTTTAATGTATTACAGTGATCCCCCGCATATTCGCAGCTCGCATATCCACGTATTCAATTAATCACGGTTGGATTTTCAGTGAGTTGTGAGACCGCGCACCTGTGCAGAATGTCCCGGACCCCGGATTTCGCGGCCAGGAAGCACCAAAGGGCACTCTGTCTGCTTTAATGAGGTGCTACAGTGCGAGCCACACTCCCAGGACCACTCCTCCAGACCTTATTAGTGGAGGGCGCATGGCTACAGGCAGGGGGTAGTTCAATATTCATGGGTTCGATGTCTTCACGGATTTCATAACTCGCGGGACGTGCCCAGACCCAACCTCCAGCGAATTCCGGGGATCACTGTATTACGCAAAATAGTTCCTCTCTCAAAATACATTGATTTGAAATGAGAATAGGTTTTGAATTTACCATGGTATAAACTGATGTGTAAGATGTATAAATATTGACTCTGAACAAGGCAAATTCTTAGTGTTTAGTGCTTTAAATCAGTTTCTAGTAAGCTGTGGGGACACTGGTGCTCAACAGATCTAAACTATTACTATGATTTCACTAAAACTAAAATCATTACCTCTTTTTAAAGTTTAGAAATATTGAGTTAGCAGAAATTATAATTGGTTTTCTTTAACTAATTAACTTTTAAATACATAAAATACTTTTTTTTTTTCTCTTACCATTGCTATGTAATAGTTGATCTAATTAAAGAATTTCAAAATCCGTTCAGGTAAACAGTAATTTAATCTATTAAATGCTGGCATGAAATAGATAAAAGTATAACTACTAACTAGTCTATGTGGCATCACACACATAACCTGAATTATTTGACACCCTCAAACACAGTATAAAAGATGAAGCCTATGTAATAAATTCATGCTAAAGTAGTCTTTAATTATAGTAATACCTCACTGCATTGCGACCTCTCCATTGTGACCTTGCTGGTTTGCAAGAAATTTTTCTCGCATATCTGCCTCTGTGATTCGTGGAGCTTCCCAGCTGATGCGCATGCACTGCCTTTGCTTCACCAAGGGGCGCTGCCGCCGCTCCCTGTGGGGTGGGACTGGCCTGGCCCCATGGGGAGGGGTGTGGTGCCTCTCACTCTCGTGGCGTTTATGATCCCATGGCACCGTGCTCTGGTCCTTGCTCCGCTCTTGTGTGTCTCCATGCCTGGTCCCTACAGTGGAAGGCTCACGCCATGGTATGCCCCAGGCAGTCACTGAGATCCAGCGCAGCACAGCCACAAGCCATGCCGTCCCCTGTTACTCTAAGCTCAGCCAGGGGACTGACCCCCGCCGGGCGCGTTACTATTTCCATGGCTACAGGCAGGGAAGGCAACGCAGTCTGTGCCTGAGGACTGCGCACCCAGCATACCTGGTGATGATGTAGCCCCAGGGAAAGTGCCCCATGAAAGTGGGGCTGGGCTAGCCGCACCGGCAGTGAGGCAAGTGCTGTGTGTGGGAACGGGGCAGCAGTGGGATGTGCCACAAGTTAAGGTTTCCCAGGCTCCAAGAGCGCTGACCAGAGTCCCGGGACACCAGAGCTTCCCCAATGTGGAGGCAGTGCAAGCATGAGCGGTGGCAGTAGCCCGGCGGCAGCTGCAGAAGCAGCAGCTTGGCTGAAGAGAAGTCCAAGGATTCTCTGGGAGACTGCCCAGGCAGAGAGGGCTCAGAAACGCTTCCCTTTGCTCCCCTGTGCTGTGAGAGCCTATGGGGAGGAGCAGAAAATGCTTCCCAGTGCTCCTGGTCGGCTGGGGGTGGAACGATGGCTGTTGTCTGTATGTATATTAACGATCCACGCGTCTTTGCAAATCAGATGTTTTGTGAGACCCTGACAAGACCCCTTCGTCGCGAAGGGTGAGGTATTACTGTACTTAAAGAAACATGTATTGTTAAAGTACATGACTCTAATCATCAAATCTTTTGCAAGGACTTGAGTTAGCAATTATGAGTAAAGTATTAGCAGTGATAATGGAACAGAAAAAAACCCAACCGATTACATACTTTTAACTGTTTCCTGCTTACTACTTAAAAAGAGAACTAAACCAAACATTTTTAATCACTCTAAATAAAGTCTCAACCTGCTTAGCATTTCAAGGAACTTCTTGCTATATCATTTTTCTTTTTGCTAAGTTCCCATTATATGCTATACAAATATCCGAAAAGTACATGGCCCTACTCTAAAAAAAAATTGCACTTTTCTTCATATCTTAATCAAAAGATAAAAATTGTATTCAAAACAGCAGGGGGGGGAAGCCTGCTGAACTCAAACTTAGATTAAGGGTCTGTTCTATATGCTCTCCACCGATTCTGAAAAGAATACATAAAGGCATGTTCAATGATGAAAAGAATGCAATCAATGCAGCTCAATTTGTCTGCTATCATCTCACACTCCACAATATGCCTTAGCTAATTAGAAGTAAAAGCCAAGTTTGTGATCTGAGATAGAATTGAAGCATGAAATTCACAACAAAGATAAGTTATAGCTTTGAACTTAAAGAGCTTTACTACCTAACCTGACCTATCCTGCCTTTAACATCTACTGAGAATTACAGTCTTACATCTTTTGGACTGCTAGCTTCTAGTGAGCCTTTTCAACTTTGTTAAAAAGCAGAACAAAAATGAAACCTCCAGTGCAAATGCAGAAGCTATCTAAACCTTCCCCCCCCCCCAAAAAAAAACCCCACCAAAGAACATTGCCCAAAAAAAGCTTCCATGTAAAATAATTACTTGACAAATTTGACCACAGAGATGAAAAGTCCAAAATCACACACTACATTAAATAATTAAAGGAAAATTAGTTTCAGGAAAGTATTAATGATAGTGCAAATCTTTCTGAGATTTTCACCTTTTAAAGGAAATCTCTATTAATTTACTAAGCAAATTTACTGAGGTAAATCTAGGTTTTGAAATAAAATACATAAAAAATGAGAGGTCTCCCATTTCATGTACTGGCCACCTTCTTCTGCACATAAGCTTCAAACCTAATCAAACAGATGGCTTAAGTAAATGCTTTATGCAGGTTCCTAAAAAATAATTTTTTTAAAAAAATTAAGAGATATATGAAGAAAAACAGAAATCAAGGTTTTTTTCTGTTAAAGTAGTTTTCCTGTATTTTTAGAAGGAATTCTTACAGTATTTTGATTTGATTCCTTAACATTTAGATAAGGTGATGAATGACTCCTGGAGATACTGTGCACTAACTTCTTGCCAGCTAAAAATTTGCCTCTGAATAACTGCTTCTAACACATTTCAGAGCAGTTTAAACATGCAGAATGCTAACACTAAACAGCAGCAAGCTAATTTTATGACAGTTTGAAAATCAGACCTTTGACACCTTAACATTTCTCCAGTGTACCACTTAGCTTTAGTTCTGCTCCACTGGCACAGAAAGAACTTTAATTCATGGAAATGTAACTGCCATAAGTAAACTTATGCACATGCTTCTGCCACTGCACATTTGAGACATAAGACAGAAGTAAACTTCCCTATTGCAATAAATGGATCAACTACTTACAAGTTTACTTTACTATATTTACAAGGTTTTTCCTAAAGATCTGAACAGAGAGTTGCTTATCTGGGTCCTAAGATAAACAGAAAACAAAATCTTCAATTTCCTGAGATGTCTTTCATTTCCTTGGAAAATAGTTTCCTACCATTATTATACTGCCGCGTTAATCACAACAAACTCAAAAGCTAAGAAAATTATATCTATAGCCTATTTTTACACAGTGGTTAATGACTCTAAAATCTTTATTTTTTTCTTTAACCTTGAAACATCACAGCTAATAACCTGAAAATAAAACAACACAGTTCAGACTGCAATAAAGCAACGCCTAAACCACTTTGAATTTTCAAGTCTATTTAGTTTTACATCCTACTTTAAGTACAAAGATAGAACAAGACTACACATCAACTGCATTCTTACCAGTAACTGTTCTTGGTCTTCCTCGGCATCCTTGTAAGAGGTGGATCCAGACAACCAAGATGATAATGGAGTTTACACGTGTCACACAGTAGCAGTAAGTGTTGATCATGGTTCTTCTTGCAAATTCCACAACTTGTAATGTAGGCAGCAGAAAAGCATTACAATTACATTTGAAATCAAAAGAATGAACAGTACACTCAAGCACATTCCCCCATTTCAATACAAACATGTGCCAAGTTGAATTTGAATGCATCAGTAAAGTGTATAATTACTTTTTGGAGCAACTATGAAGTGTTTTTGTTTTAAGGAGATTCTACCAGTAAAGCATAAAAGGCATCTACTTGAGATAATGAAAAAATGGCTTTCAATTTAAACTTTTGAGGTCCTTTAACAAGTGAGTACTCATTCAATATTTCAACAAAATTTACAAATGGCAAAAAATACTACATTGAAAGCTTAAGTAGAAAATCATGCTACTGTTATCAGTCTTAACAATCAGATGCTTATTCAGGTAACTACCCTGAAATGGCTCTATGCAGCTGTTATGCTGGGCAACATAGCAACTTATAAGAAATTACATTTCCTTTTTATTATTATTTTACTGGAGCTGATATTGTAGTTATTTTGAAAAGATCAGGAGTTCATTGATTGCATTATAGCATCAGAGAAACTAAATTACTGGGTTTGAATGGAACAGAACTAGTAAAGCATGACTGCTCTTATTTATGTATACATCTAAATTGAGAAATCCTCAGCCTGGTGCCATGTTCCTGAGATTTCTACCTTTCACAGCACTAAAATTAACTTTTGCTCATGTAAATCATCTTCATTTAGCTTTCTAGCTGGGCAAGCCACTTGCTGCAGCTGGAGGCCTGGCTGCTGCTCTCTAGATAAGGATAGACCATGTATCTTCTCAGGTGTGGCGAGAGCAGAAGATCCAAGACCATGTGTATTTTGTACAGTCATGCTAGTGTATGTCCCACTACTAGGCTTAATAAAACCCCAGTCAGTAGCTTCTCAGCTTACAGAGGAGCGGAAAAGCTGGAACAATGGCAGAATAAGTAATTACATTTCATATGCTTGGGAATTAATAAAAATAGAAGTAAGGCAATTTAGCATGAACAAAGAGTAAACATTCTTATATGACAAGTGTTTCACGCACTAAGCCACTGTGACTAAATAGCATCATCACTATTCACAAAATCATCCACTCAGAAGATTGCATTAAAAAACCAAGATGACCAGTAAATTTTCACATCACAGAAATACAGGACCCCTCTGTTTCAGATGCAAAGTTACCAGCATCCTTAAAGCACTGCTGTCAAATTAGCAAGACACCCAAACCTTACTCATGTACGCAAGGCTAAAAAATTGACCACTATTCAACTTAGCCTTCAAAGATAAGAAAAAGGTAGACAACTTTAAAGCATTTTGTTAATTAAAAACTGAAGCAAACAATTTTCTCTGAACATTTTTCTGAAACTACAACTTATTAGATACTGTTATCTATTCTGTCAAGATTTAATTACTTGCCTATAAAGTACAGCTGGAAGTGTCGACGTCTTTTGTGTTCCTCCTTCCTTTTTACTTGGTTTCCTTTCCTTAGGAGCCCGTAAAATTGCTGGTATGTTCAATTTCTATTGGATTTGAAGAAATGCAGTACACATGAGTCTTGACATTTTTAAAGAATACCACTCCAGTCTCAATGCATGAAGCACATATAATGAGTGGAAGATTGCCTAGCTAGCTATTTTACACACAAGAGCAACTACACGTTTATCCCAGTATGATTTTGTAATATAAAGTAACCTTACACTAATTTTTTCAATTCTATAAAAGACACACAGAAAGGCTAGCTTTCAGAATTTCACTTTATGTTTCCAATAGGGGGATGGACAGGGATGGATTTGTTTAGGCAGCTGAAACAAGGCAAATTCACAAAACAGACAGAATACTGAGGCAGTTTATTTTCCGCAGCATTGCAGCTATACTGGTGCTCGATAGGTTAATTAGAAAAATTATCTTATTGGACCAAGCCCTCCACAAAGCAGATGAGACTCTCTCTGGGTTTCTACTAATCTGCAGTATGCTGGCTTCTCAGACAGCAACCATCTATCAAAGTCATTTCTCAGCAGCCCCGTGGGTCTGCATCTGTTCAACCAACTGGAAAAAAAATGTCATGCAAGCTGTGTAAATGAATTCTGATCAATTTTACTTCTTCCTTTTTTTTTAATAATTTAGTAACATTTGCATCAAGAAATACATTTCTGAATACTTACTCAAAAGAGGGAAAAACAATCTTGGTTCAAAACATATGTTATACAAAAATCCTTCTTTGCATGTAGAAGAGATAGGCACACAAAACTACAAAAAGCTTGCCTGCCTTAGGAACTATTATGGCATCAATAAAGTGTAAGGTTCATTTTCAGAACAGCAGCACGAATTTAGCATTACCAAAGGCACGACGAAATTATGACCTAATTTCATGTCTGTGTTTTAACAAGGAATAGTTCCTTCAATATCAAATCATAACTGGAAATCATTTGAATCTCCCTCTCATACAAAACATATATGTAAGCACTGCAAGAATTTACACTTCTCATTTTCCCATATCAGTGAGAACAAAGATAATTACTGGCAACAGGAAGTAATCCAAATCTGCTATTCTCATAGATATTTATATTCATTCCATAAAAATATTCTGCTCTGTCCAGCATCAAGTACATAATGAATTTAAAAGGAATTATATCTTATAAAATCCATAAAAAGTTATTATTTGACGTCTACAGTAACCAAACACAATGTGGTGACAAAACCAGTAAAATTAACTGATGCATCATGTTAAGGCTCATCACAAATGACAGGTCAATCACTTACACCAAACGAATAAACTTTGCCAACAAGAACACTATTACAACAACAAATTAAGCTACAGATTCCTGATAGGGGTTTTGCAGAAGTCTAGGTACTTCAATCAGGAAGTGTTTTCCCCAGAGGAGAGCCTAGGTCTGATCAAATAAAATCAATTTATTTGGCCATAGAAATGATAGACAGAAACAAAAAGGTCAGTACTCGGAAAACCAGTTCTGTTATCTTCTTCTGTAAATGGAGGTGGAGGGAAGCAACCAACCTGTCCAATGATTCTACCCAACAGAGCCCAAATTCCTTGCCCTTCATTTCGTAGTTTTCCATTCATATTTTGTAGCTCTTCCAAGGACTCACACAACTGAAAATTAAAAAAAAAACAAAACCAAACAACAAAACAGGAATGAAAATTCATTTAGAGCTATTTAATAAAATTTATTCAACCACTTACTTATCTAGGTGTATTAATTTATTGTGGGATTAAAAAACCAATGAAACTCATATCAATATAGCTGAGATCAGTGCAAACATTCGGTAATTAAATTAAAAACCGGGGCAGACACTTGATCTGAAGCACATCAGCACGAGAATAAGGTTTCATAAAGCCAAGTAGAAACCAAAACTAAAGTACAGGAACATCTTGTATGTGTTGTCCACATTACTTAAGCAGTCAGATTTTAACAAGCAATCATATAAACAGATTAAAATCCTCTTTTGCCATACTAAAGAACACCCAATCATAGAAAGGGATATAATTTAATAAATAACATAAGCAAAAAAACAAGGTGTTTTTTTTTCTTCTGGAAGTAACTTCTAGTTATCACCCAGATTATACAATAAAGTATAAAGCCCCATGCACAATTTCTTTCACAAGGGTCTGCTGCTACATTTTCCATGTTCTCACTTAAAACACACACACTCAACAGTTCAAGGATTAGTACCAACACCATTTTTTGTCATCAATAACCATCAATTACAGTTAATTCTCTGTATCGCGACTTCTCCTTCACGATCTCACGCATTTGCGATGTGAATTTATCACAGTTTTGATTCCACCATTTGCAAAATTTAGCGGCTCGCACATGCGCAGTGCTGCTGCTCCACCAAGAGGTGTTGCCGGAGCTCCCCGTGAGGCGGCATTGGCCGAGCCCCACGGGGGGGACTAGGAGTCACGCTGTCCCGTTACTCTGAGCGCAGCTGTGGAACTGACCTCCCTGTGGGCGTGCATTACTGTTTCCATGGCTACAGGGGCGGAAGGGCAGTGCCGCAGGAAAGTGGCTGGCAGCTTGCGCCAGGAGGGGGACGGGGCAAGGGAGCAGTGGTGCGGGGNGTTTGTGCTGTGAGCACACAGTTGCGGTGGCCCAGAGATTTTCGGGGTGGCGGGGGTCTCCTGAGTCAGAGGGGGCTCAGAAATGGTTCCCTTTGCTGCCCCGTCCTCAGAGAGTCCGAGAGGAGAAGCAAAAAAGTGCCCGGAGCCCTGCGGAGTTCCGGGGGGTGGGGTAATGGGCGTGGCCTGCATGCATATTAATGACCTGCAGTTCTTTGCGAGGTTAGGCTTTCGCGACGGCATTGGCCTGTCCCATTCCTCGCGATGGAGGAGGTGTAACTGTAATAAGTTGCTGAAGTTGGTAAGAATTGCAGCCTATCATCTGTCACAAAAAGTACAGTATTTCTACATTTCAAAATATTTAAATATTAAAATAAAGAAATAATTATTTAGTAAAAGTGCAAAAAATTCTTTTTTAACCGTGATGATCAATTAAAAAATTACATTAGCAACATTTTGGGGGAGCAATGCCATAATTTATGGGCCACTCCCTACAGGAGTGTGTGAATATTGATTATTTCCACCTGAAAAATTGGCAAGTCACTAAATGGAGGAGGAACACAACTGCAGTTGGAGTTGACATAAATAAATAAATAAATAACATTCTGAGTATCCTAGATTGCCAGTTATCAAGTATGGCTCCAGGCAGAGAACCAAGCAAGTTCATAAAGAACCTAGAATCAGACATAAGCAAAACAAACAAAGAAACAAAAACAGAGAGAGAGAGAGACAAAGGGGGGTGGGAGGGGGGAATAGAGGAGTCAAACTTCATTGTCTCAAAGACTCAAATGAAATACATACAAAGAAGGAAAAAAGAAAGGCTTTATGGCACAGGTTGACACATGAAAGGGACCTGTCTGTCCATGTATTGGAGTTCTCAGTGAGGTCAGTTAAAGAGCTTGTGTCCACTCAATACATCACATTTGATAAGTTGATTCTATTTGTATGGGGAAGACAGACTACCTACTATTTTCAAAAGAAGAAATATGTTTTTAAATATTACTTTTATAGAAGCAATAGTTTGCATCTCCCGTTCTAAGACATTTTCTTTTGTGGAAAGAAAAATGCTATCAAAGTTAACAGCAGCAATACTAAACAGCACAATGGTTTCCTATCCCTTACCTTATTATACTCGACATGAAGCTTTTCTTGCTCATTTTCTAATTTATCCTTGATATTCTTCTGTTCAGTCATGTTCTCCTGGATTTGAATCATGCGCATATTTCTCTCTATTTAAAAGAAAATGGCATTATTTTTTATTCTTGAATATATATTTTTAAGTTTTATGCACTAAAAAAATCTGAAGGAACCGAAAATACAAAACAGTAACAATGAAAAGAAACAAAACAGTAGCATATTGGTTTATTACACAGACTAAGTAGAATGAACAGTCATAACATTTACATTTTGCTGCATAAATATTGTAGTTGTTTAAATGATTGATCAGCCATCTAGCAAACAGTCACAAAGTCAGAGAATCACAGAATATTCTGAGTTGGAAGGGACCCACAAGGATCATCGAGTCCAACTCTTAAAAGGCACCACTGCCTCCCAGGCGGGGAATCGAACCCTGGTGTCTCACGTGAGAGGCAGGGACACTCACCACTATTCCACATAGAAATGGAGGAGAATTTAAAGGAAAAATACTATACCAAAAGGTACCTCAGTTTATGGTCCCTCCTTAAAGACATTTAGTCTCCTATTTATATTTGAAAGATTTTATTCTTCTCTGAAATGTCTTTTTAAAAAGATAATTTCTGTGTGAATAGAGATTCCAAGCGATAATATATCTGACATAAAACAGAGTCATAATTCACACTTATGTATTAACAATTACATACCATTAAAATTTTTTAAAGAAGTAATTAGCACACCACAACACAGTAAAGTCCTTTTTTTTTCTCAGTCAGAAAAATAAACCATTTCACCCTTACCAAGGTAATAATTCACAAAGTCAGCAGTGAGAGCTGGTTGTTTATGCTTTCTTCTTCCATCAACACTGGAACTAGTATCTGAAGTATCCACTGGAAAAATGTCAGTACTAATTCCCATTAGCTCGGCCTTGCGCATAAGTTTGCGTATGGCCGAAGCGCTGCTGGTGAGGGGGCGTGGCAGCTTCTCTCTGGGAACCCATGCCTGTGGCCTAGTGGTGCGGGCCAGCTCTGCCTTGGCACGGTACTGCTGCAGCCTGGCATTGATTCGAGCCTGCAATAAAGAATTCCATTAATTTAAAGCATAAAGGAACGATTCAAAATTACTTTTGAGTTATAATTTGGAACACATCCACATTTTATTTTCATTTTAAAAGCTGCACAATCTAATCAATGCTGTTTTCACTCCAGAACTCAGCAACTCAAGAAACAGAAATTCACACAGACATTTCATTTTACTTCTAAACACAAACGACATTATCCTTTCACTAAGTTTTGGATCTATGCATACATTTCCTTATGAGATCTCCCCATCAATAAAAGTAACACAGATGACTGCTGGCTTTTTCGACAACGCCTTCTAATAATGCTAATTTGATGGGACTGTGAAAACTTACTATTGGGAAAAGCCTTGTCTGACTTATCTAAAATACATTTAGATACACTCTAAATTGGTATCTATGTGAGCAATGAAAGTTGATAAGGAGCAGTTTGGTCATATTTGATATAATTTCATAGAATGCCTTTCTCAATGACATTTCTCTTTGTAAATGTTAAACTTGCTGATTATCATTTGTCAAAAACACAACTTAAACAGAAGTAAAGTAGACAAGAGAAGCTCACAATATATATTGTTGATGACATCTGTATATTTGGGACCATCTGGGAGCTCTACCCCAAAAGATCAAGCTTTACTGACAGTTGGAAAACACTGTCTTGAGGGAAATCTATGAAGTGGCAATTTTGGCAGAAAATGACATCAACATACAAACCTTCAGAGGCAAAGTTCCACCTGACTATCAGCTAGAAGTTGTTTACTTCCCTGCTGAAAGAAGAAACTAAACTAATGTGACTGCCCCACCATATGGTGTGAGATACTCCTGAGACAGTATCAAAAAAAGTGTGCATACACATATTCTCAGTGGTTAAAGAACATCTCTGATTACAAACAGAATTGTTGAAGGTAATACTGCAGATACTTTAACACATTATCTCACTAAGTCTTGAACTTAATGACCAAGAAACACAAGCAAATGTGGCTTACAGTTCAGCTCTGACCCCAATAGCTTTTTTCATGGATTCACAGCAGCAGCAACAGCCACAAGTTCACTTTATTCTCCACTGGAACGACCAACGATGGTTTACAGCTTCCTCAGCTAAGATGCTTCTCTACTGATTATATGCTCAGTTCTGAAACCCTTGAGGTCATTACAGATGTCATAAAATTGTGCACCCAGAGTCTTACTCCAGAAATTGATCACAGATCAAAACAACTAATGTCTAAATGGAATCCTCAAGTCAAGTTACTTGGATTTAAACAATTTTCAAGTATACACTTAGCTCAAGAAATAAGTTTTTCTTTTTTAAATATTTTAAAAGAGTATTTCATTGTAGAACATCTTCCAAAAATCAGTAACAGTCCTAGACTTCTCTCTTTTCACACTCTTCAGAGGGATTACGTTTTGGGGCCACACCATTGGCTCAGTTCTTCCTGCCTGGACTACAAAGCATCTAATATACCCTTTTTTGTACAACTGCATACTTATTTATGTTAGGTCAATGTTTGTCAACCTCTTCAATAAAAAAAAAATCCCCTGGAAGTGAGCTTTTGTATGTCCATACATATATGCAGACACTACATATATATACAAAAATAATGTGTGCATATATATAATTCTTAATCTTTTTTTTTTCCCTGGATGAAGCTGTATGAAGATTCTTATTTCTCCTACAAAATTCTTATTTAACAACAAGTGGCGAAATTTACTAATGGGATTATCACGCAGAAAACACATGCTAATGTAAGGTTGATGATCTCTATGGTCTTTTCCAACCTTACTGATTCTGTGATTCGGTGATTCTGTAAGGAGTGTATTTAGACACTCTATCAACATCCCAGTCAGACATTTCTAGTATGTACAGTGGTCTCCCAGAATTCGCTGGGGGTTGGGTCTGGGCAGGTCCCATGAGTTATGAAATCTGTGAAGATACCGAACCCATGAATATTCAACTACCCCCCGCCTGTAGCCAAGCATTCTCCACTAATAAGGTCTGGAGGGGCGGTTATGGGAGTATGGCTAGCACTGTATCATCTCATTAAAGCGGACTAAGTGCCTTTTGGTGCTTCCTGGCTGCAAAATCCAGGGTCCAGGACACTCTGCACACGTGCATGAACTCACAACTCACTGAAAATCCAACCGTGATTAATTGAATACGCAAATATGCGGGGGTTCTCTGTACTTCTCTCCCAAAAGTGACTTTCATTATTTACAGCATCTACTAATTGCTACAACAAATTAGGCAGGATTTGTTCAGATAACAAGACGCTTTTCTACACAGGTATGTTGTTTTATACAGAATGCAGTTCAGTCTAAGCAGTGAAGCAAACTAACTGTAAATTCCTTAGAATCAGAAAAAAGATATAAAGAACATACATTAAAACATATGAAAGTATTGTCTCAGAAGGATTGAAACCTTTATATCAACAGGACATTTATCAGTTGAGCTTATGCAGTAACTACTAATTTTACATGGATCTGCCACTAGACAGCAATAATGACTTCCCTAAGTCTTTCATCCAACTCCCGTACAGTACCAAAGACTCAGTGCCTCTGCATTCGTTTCCCTAGGAAATCTTTACCACCTGGTACATAGAATTCTACGACATAGGCCTACAAAAACTGAAAAAAAGATATAACAAGAAAAGTACTTGAGGCAAGCTAAACTCTTCTGACAAGTTCAAGAGATTAAAGGAAAAAAGTAATATTGAACAAGGATTTAAAAACGTCTGATTTTTTGTCTGGCTGTCTATTTTTCTTTAAAATCGTGAAGAAAGTGTTAAACAAAATCGAAGAACTACAATGAAAAAGTAATTACCAACTTTTTGTATCAAAACCCAAACATAGTTGGCCCTCTTCCACTTCACAGTCCCCATATTGCGGCTTGACATCTTAGTGGCATTATTTTTCAGAGATTAAGGAGGTCCATTTCAGGACTGGGCATACGTGACCTGACATGCATGAATATTCAAATTAGACACTCATGAATATTCAAATCAACTCCCACGCCTGCTGCACGGACCAGGGGTGCACGCCTGCTGCATGGACCACAGTACCGCATGGATCAGGTGTGCATTGCTCTGCCCGTGGTGAGCTGTGCTGGCCCCGCTCTGCCCCTCCACTCCAGGTCACACCAGCCCCTAGCCCCCCAGCTCCACTTGGGGCCACACCAGTCCCTCCTGCTCCCCTTGTGCTGCCCCGGCCCTCCTCCTTTCTCTCGGCTCAGCTCTGGGCCGCCCCAGCCCTGCCCCTGCTGCCCCCCTCAGCTCCGCTCCATGATGCCCTGGCCCACCCTGTTCCCCTCAGGGCCACACCATCTCCCCTCAGGGCCGCTAGGACAGCAGCGCGGGCGGCTCCCATGCACCAGTATCCCTGGCCAAGCAGAAAAGGGTTTTTTCCTGGCGTGGGGTGGCTGCAGGCACCGGCAAGTGCCAACACAAACACCAATACACAACAAGGCAGTGCCAAAACAGCGCTGGAGCGCTGGGGGAGCCGTGCGAGGGTGTGGGGCAAATTTGCATATTAACGAGCTGCCATTCTACGCAGAAGGCAGGCTTCGTGGGACACAAATAAGACCGCAGTACCGTGGTATAGGAGACCTGATTGTATTTCTTAAGTTCAGACATGCATATCCACATTATTTATTGAAAAATATATATAATACAGTGAACCCTCGAGTCTCGTGGGGCTTTGAGTGTTCTCAAACCCCACAAAGCCGCTATTCCATGAAGATAGAAGGCTCATTACTATGCAAACAAGTCATGCCTGTCACCCTGCCCCCTCAGCCCCAGCAACCAGAAGCAGAGTGGCACAGCAGTGCCACTCCATTTGCAGCATATAAGGGGCAGGGGAAGTGCTGCCACACCAGAACCTCAAAGGCCAGTCGTGGCATGGCCATGCTCAGAGGAATCCTCCAGGGCTGTTGTGGAGCCCGGCACTGTCAGAAGCCACCAGAACAGCCAGGGCGTGGTGTTTATTCCCTAGAGTACCCATCCCAGGGCTGTAGGAGTCCCTCCACCCCAGCACAGTGCTGGAGGGGAGTAGGCGCCAGTTCTGGACACAGCACAGCAACAGGGGGGTGGCAGGCACTGCTTCTGGCCCTGGCACAGTGGTAGGCGCTGCTTGTGGCCTCAGCACAGTGGTGGTGGGGGTGGCACCTGCCACTCCTGGCCCCAGCACGGTGGCAGGGGCGAGCAGTCGCTATTTCCGGGTACAGTGAGTGAACTCTGGGGGGTCCCCAAGTGAGTGAGAGGCATTGACCCCCATCCTCCAGGGCATACCAGTCCTGGCCCCCAGGGAGTGCCAGTGCTGCCCCTCGGCTTGGTAGAGGACCTGTGCATGCACAGACGCAAAGATACCACGAAAAATGAAGGCATCCTCATGGGGAAAAATACCACAATGTACTGAACCTGTGAGATTTAAAGCATAAAATACTGCGGGTTTACTGTATATATGAGATATACAGTCATATCTCGGTCATTCACATCTTCATATTCGCGGCCTCAGTGATTACCATAAAATCTTCCCGTGAATCCAATTCAGTGATTCGCGGATGTGGCATGTAAAGTCTTGGAGCACAGGTGGTAGTCCGGATGACTGGAAGTTGGCGAATGTGACCCCCATACACAAAAAGGGTCGTAAGGATGGTCCAGGAAACTACAGACCTCTTAGCCTCACCTCGGTCCCAGGAAAAGTTATGGAACAGTTAGTGCTGAGTGCTATCATGCAACACCTGCAGGATGGACAAGACATCAGGCCCAGCCAACATGGTTTTAGAAGGGGTAGGTCTTGCTTGACCAACATGATCTCTTTTTATGATCAGGTAACTCGCCTGGTAGATGAGAGGAAGGCTGTGGACGTGGTGTATCTGGACTTCAGTAAAGCATCTGACAGTCTCCCATGATATACTCCGGGAGAAGATGGCAGCAAGGGGTTTTGATAGGAATATTGGTCTTTTCTCCTTGGTCTCTGGGGACAGGACGAGAGGTCATAGTCTTAAGCTTCAACAGGGAAAGTTTAGGCTAGATATTAGGAAAATGTTTTTTACTGAAAAAGTGATTCGGATGTGGAATGGGTTGCCCAGAGAGGTGGCTGAGTCACCAACCCTGGATGTGTTCAAGGGGAGGCTGAACGAGGTGCTGAGTGATATGATCTAGATGTAGAGGATAGGTTAGTTGGATTACAGGTTGGACTAGATGATCTTCAAGGTCCTTTCCAGCCTTATCTATACTGTGATACTGTGATATGTAGTTTTGCAGCATGGTGCAGTCCCATTCTGCAGCAGAGCAGCATGGGCCACCCACCAGCCCGTTGCAGGACTGAGGGAAGTCCTATAATGTAACACACGGCACTGTGGGGTCCTGTGTGGCATTGGCAGGAGCCTGCATTGCTAGGCTGGTTGTGCCAGCACCCTGTGTGTGTGTGTCTGTGTGTGTCTGCTTCCATAACTACAGTCAGGGAGCTGATGCTGATGCCAACTGCGGTGGAATGCAAGCGCTAATCCCTGTGCTGTCCCAAGCGCCCAGCCACCTGGTGTCATGCATAGCCCCAGGTAAAGTGCTTGGCAGTGCAGTGCCCGTGGAATGCAATCAGCGACTTCCAGTCCAGAGCCATTGCAGTTTAAGGGAGAAAGCTCTGACTCCGAGGCCTCCACCGTCTTAAAGAGGCCTCGGCATGTTTCAGCATTGCAAATTTGCTACATTCATGGCAATAATTTGCCATATTGATGTCTGACCTGAATTCGCGGATTCAATATTTCGTGGCATGCTCACAAGACTCAAATCCCATGAATCTAGAGGTATGACTGTATATATAAAAACTTGAGAATTGTTCTTAGAAATCAAAACCTACGAATACCTAACCGCATTGTTAAATGACCACACATAACCAGTATTTTTCACATTTAATTTCCTACTATAATAACATGTTTCCATTCACTTTCTTTCTGTCTTGTTTAACATGGATGATCAATACAGAGGCATATGTGTCACATATACAATACCTGAGCTTCTGGAGAAAGCTGCTTTTCTCTTTCCTGCAAGGACATTTTACAGTAAGATTGTAATGCCAAGTAGTTCTTCCTCTTCCATTTTCTGTCTAACCTGTCCGCATGCTGTTTACAATAAGCAAAAAAAGGGTCAGCTATATCCTGTTTCAGAGAAAACAAAGAGGAAAACAAAGTAAGACATACAAGGCCAAAAGGCTCTGAACAGCACAAACATTCTGGCAATCAGTTCACATGTTCAAATGGGCATGTTTTTAAAAAGAAGTATGTTTTTAAATCAATTTTGTCATGTTGATGTAATTTACAATATAAGGTGTTTTTCCATTGTTTTCATGCTACATTCATGGCTGTTTTTAAATGCATTAAATATTTAACTCTCTGCATGCTCAGAAATAAAACCCATCAACCGCAACAGTAAAATACATTCTTAAGTAAAAATTCCTTTAACACAAAACATGTATTGTTAATTTTCTGTTGCTTCACTGTGCCTTTTACCTTATACCTTACAAGTGCTTCACAATCCTGAATAATATCAAAGGCAATGTATTGGATTTCTGAAATGATTTTCCAACTGTTTTGGTGGCTATCCTCTCACATAATTTCATCATCTTTCAGATGATCGTTTTTTGCCTATTTTTCATTTCCTCAAATCTGCATATGATCCTGGCTGTAAGCTTATAGTAACTTTTAGCACCTGCCAAACTTGCAAGCAGACTACAAATATCTGAATCATGAGGAGATGCAAATTGAGAAGTACATTTCCTTGACAGTATATTTTCAAAAGTGTAGAAACACTGTCATAAATCTACAGACTAAGAAGAAAAAAGCAGTCTTCATAAAATGTAATACAAGTATTATATAAATTATTTTCTTATCAAATTTTTCTTTACTCCACCTATAAAACATAGACAAATAAAATCTCCACAGACCTTCCTTAAAACTAGATTTTATTTTGATTTGAATTTTCACAGTATGTGACAGCTTACTTCCAAAAATTACTAGCATCCTAAAATTAGATTGTGCGCGGCCTTGATTAAAAATGTTTTAATGAAAGAAAACACAGAACAAAATTTTAAGGTGGAAAGGCAAGTAAATGCATAAAGTCTAGAAGAAACTCAGAGTACTTGAAGTACCAATATTACACATAATTTATTAAGGACAATAACAATAAGGCTCTGTGGTGTCTTCCTATTTATCAGTCTAAGAGAAGAAAGTATTTTGTAATTCCTTCATGAATCCCTTAGTAGACCACTGTTTTCAGAAACAAAAGTGTCCACATCAACAGTGCAAGTAATGCTTGTATCTGTGTTACCTGTGGTACTTTGTAAGGCAGTAAATTAAATTGTGCAGCTATGAACATGACAGGCTTAATCCAAATGATATATATCATGATGAAATTGGGCAATCTAAAAGTACTTATACCATAAAAATGAATTGGGACATAGGAGCTTCAAATCTAAATTGCTTTAGATCATATTATAGGGAAAAACTGTTAAGAAGAGATATTAAGAAGTTATCAGGAGGTTATAAACATTTCCTTTTCATTCTGATTCCTAAGACTAATGTCACCACAAGCAAAGTCATAGATCTCTACTGCAATTCGAAGAAAATACTGGAACACATGCATGAAAAAAAATGGTAGTACTTAATTTCTCAAGACTCCGATTTGGTATAAAACACAGATTACCATATTACACAAACAGGTAAGTGTGTCACACTAGGTAAAGTTCAAGAAATAAAGCTAGGATGGATGTCTGTATTAACTGATAAGTCTATTGGGTCAGTTTCTGTGTTAACCTTCTTTATTCTTTTTTCCAGTCAATTTCAAAAGGTTCAATTTGGTGAATAGAGACCTCTCCCTGTACAGTCCCCTTACTCAGTGCAGGCTTTGTTACCTATTTACAAAAACTTTGTTCAGAGTCTTTGAGCTAAAAAACCCAAAATTTCATGTTGTCTTCATAAGCTTTCAATAGAGCTCTTTTATTCAATCCTTTCCATAGCTACCTCTTCCGCTGCTGCTTCTGAGAGTAGGCCTTCCTTCTGAGCACAGGTCACATGGAAATAAGCTCTGCACATCCCAGCATCACAACTAATGCATACACCAGTTCTTGCAAAACGAGGATCTTCACAAAAACTGCATTCCTTCATAAAGAAGAATGGAAAATGCCATAGTAAATACTTAAAGTGCATTTTGATAATATACACTTTACATACAAAAATGAAACAGGTAGGTTACGCCTGTGTAATACAGAAATCAAGTAAGCTCCTTGCAGTTGACATAACTTTAAAATTCATGCTTTTTCAACCTCCACTATTGATTTAATTTTCAACCAGCAATGATGAAGTCCTTAAACAACCTAAACATGTTGGATGAATTTTTATATGAACTTTCACATCCACATCTTGCATTCCCCTTCACAGAAAAAACTAAATACCACTCAAGCAATTCCAGCACAATTAATTATACAAGGTATATATGTATTCTAAAAAACAATACCCCTTAACAAATGTTCAATTGTTCAACAAATTCAGAGGGCAAACAACAAAAAAAGTGCAGTGCTCTGGATGACTGAAAACCATAATTATGCAGATGTCCTCTGGCAAGCAATGATTCCAGAGCGTCTGCAATGCAGAAAGAAATACTCAAACAGTATAAATATAAGTATAAAGAAGGTTGTGATTAATTTAGTTAAGGCATTATGGCTTCTGATATATGCATTTTAGGCACAGTCATTTGCAACACAGCAAACTGACATCCCCAAATGTGACCTGGGAAAAAATAACCAGCCTATTTTTCAGTTAGATCAATTCCTCAGTCTGTTTTGTCACAATTTCATACCAAACAGCTGTTCCAGAAAACTCGAGTGATGAGCACAAAAGCAGGAAATGGAAACATGCGCTGTTTAAGAAGTGCTGCTATCCAGTACACAAAGATGATCTACAATTACAGTTGGGCCCTGGGTTTAGCACATCCACAGGTCCAGGACTGGGACATGAAGGCCACAATTCATGAAGTTAGTGAATTCACGAATATGCAATTAAGCCCCACCCATCACCTTGTTCCCCTCAGGGAAGGAACATCACCGCAGCCAGGCCGGGTTGCTCCTCTCACGGCTCCCTTTCTAGCTCCCTCCCCTCGCTGCCGCGCAACAGGATGGGATGGAACACTGCAACTATTAAAGGGACACTTTTCTCTTCCCNNNCCCCCCCTCTTTTTTTTGTTTTTCTTTTTTCCCTAGCCTTGGTGTCTGAGCTCATGACTTGGAAGAACAAGAACTTGAGCCACCTGCCTGCCCCAGCACGGCACGTGGGTGTCTGCCCACCCCGTGTCGCCGTCTCCTGGCACAGCACTGGAGCTGCTGCCCCTTCCCTCCTGTGCCAGGAGGAACCACAGTCCCTCGGCAGTTGCTACTGCTTAGGAGAGGAAGGTGTTTCTCCCATCTTTAACTCTCCTGAACAGTCTAAGCATGCTTGGTGCCTGCGGGGCACACTCACATAAACCTGTACCATGCTGACTGTAAACAGGGAGATTTTTTCTCAGGTTTTTCAGCCAGCAAACCTGGCTCCCTCTTCCAGACTGGCATCAGACACCAGAGATGGGGCAGCACTGCCAATGCAAGGGGACCCTGCAGTCTCAGCCCCCAGGGTGGCCCAGAGGGAATGCGAGCGCTGCCCCGAGGGGGCAGGAGGCCAGAACCACAGGACTGCCTTCCCTTTGCCGCCCCGGCAACAAAAGGCACCATGGGCGAGTATTGTATTCAGTTCTGGGTCTCTCTGTTCAAGAAAGATGTTGAGGTGCTGGAACGAGTTCAGAGAAGGGCAACTAGGATGGTAAAGGGGCTGGAAGATAAGCCCTATGAGGAGAGGTTGAAGGAGCTGGGTCTGTTTAGCCTAGAAAAGAGAAGGCTCAGGGGTGACCTTATTGCTGTCTATAACTATCTAAAAGGGAGGTTGTAGCCAGGCAGGGGTTGGTCTTTTCTCCATGGTCTCTGGGGACAGGACGAGAGGTCATAGTCTTAAGCTTCAGCAGGGAAAGTTTAAACTTGACATTAGGAAAAGGTTTTTTACTGAAAGTGATCCAGATTTGGAATGGGTTGCCCACAGAGGTGACTGAGTCACCAACCCTGGAGGTGTTTAAGGGTAGGCTGGATGAGGTGTTGAGCGATATCATTTAGATGTAGATAATACGTTAGTTGGATTATAGGTTGGACTAGATGATCTTCAAGGTCCTTTCCAGCCTTACCTATACTGTGATACCATGATACTGTGATACTAAAGAATCTCCCAATACCACATACACTACACTAGAAGGGCTCCCTTTAGCTGTGTAGCTGCAACACATAACAGAAAAGAAATGAAGAAAGACTATTATATTAAGCTGGTTTTGCAGGGGGGAAATTCAGCTAAGCAACCAGTAACTTCCACACTTGTTACAGTAAACAGTGTTTACGGCTGTGCAAGAGTAGTGAGTCCTTCACTTACACAGCTCACTTTCACCTTACAGCAAGAATAGAGACTCAAATTCTTTGCCCTGCTCCTATAAATCACTCGTTATTAAAAATAAAGAGTATGCTTCATTGAAACAACAGTTTGCATGGTCTAGGGTGCTTTCTCCAAACGTTTTTTTATACAAACATTTCTAAACAATGTCAAATGCCTCAGCAGGCCTATGATACAGTTGTATTGTACACTGGCAAGCTGAAGTATTTTAACCTATTTCATATAATGGATGTGTTTTTAAAAAGGCACTACAGTCAGGTCTCCTATACCACGGAACCGTGGGTCTTGTTCCTGCCCCCATGAAGCCCTCTGTCCACGTTGATTGGCAGCTCATTAATATGCAAATTTGCCCCTGGCACTCTGGTGCTGTTTTGGCACTGCCCTGCTGTGTATCGGTGTTTGTGTCAGCGCTTCCTGGCACCTGCAGCCACCCCACAGCAGGAAAAAACCCTTTTCTGCTTAGCCAGGGACACTGGTTTGGGAAGCCACTCGTGCTGCTGTCCCGGTGCCTCTCTGGGTGGGTACACCTGGTCTCTCCATACTCGGGGTAGACATCTACCCCGAGAAAGTCTCGGACACCACGTCTAAACTGAGAGTGTGTAAATCTCTCATAACTGCATGCAGCCTCTTCACTCCGAGGGAAACAGGGCATGCATGTCACCGGGGGACCTGCTGAGGCCTCCTCGCTTGGAGTGGAGCAGAGGACAGCTGGGCGGGCGTCGCTCAGGCAGACCTGCTACAGCCACCTTGCTCGGAGCAGGGCAGGGGCGGCGTGGGCGTGGAAGTGAAGCTGCTATAGGGGAAGCACGAAGTGAAGAGGGTTGACTGCATATATTTTCATCAAGTATTCAACTTAACAAATGGACATTCCAGAAAATGAAACTGACTTTGAGGAAATCAAGCATTCGAGCTGCAGACATACAACCACCTTCCCTCACATTAGCCTGATAGATGTGGCTTCTCCACACTCTCTCCATTAGCCATAGGAACAGGATTTAGCAAATTCCTGAGGGCTGTCCTATGCCTATTGCAGTGGTTTTCTGTATAGTTTTATTCATGATCACTTTCAATCTGTATTGAAAACACATATACAGTGAACCCCCGCATGTTCATGATCCGGTATTTGCAAGATCCAGTATTTGCGGGTGATTTTTCTGCGAGCTGTGCGACCTCGACGTGTGCGCAGAACGTACCGGGACCCCAATCGGCTCGGCCCCCGGCGTTGCCGCTCACGCTGTGAGCACAGCCCCCCACCCAACCACCCCGCCGCTCGCAGGGCGAGCACAGCGGGCCCCGTCTGCTCACAAATGTGTAAATTGGTCCCAGCCGGGAGCCAGCACAGCACGGCCGGGATGTGTTTAGTGTAAATGTGTGTTTTTTCACGGCTGGAATTGTCCTCAACTGGGCTACAAGATGGGGTGACGGGGCTTGCCATTGTGTGTGTGCCATTGTGTGCCAGGAGCCGCGCCCGCCACTTGGCCGGCGCTCACCGCCGGCCCCACAGCTCGGGGCTCAGCGCTCGTCACCCGCCTCACTGCTCAACGCTCGGCACTCGCCACCAGCCCCGTGAGTCGGTGCTGGCCGCCGGCCCTGCGGTTTGGTGCTCAGCAGTCAGCACCCAGCACTCACCCCTCGCTCCAGTGCTCGCCCCTCGCTCCGGCGCTGGCTTGCCTTAGCATAACACAGCCAGACAACTGAGACAAGCCCCACTCTCAGGACCATCCTCCAGACCTTATATGGGGAGGGGCCGTGGCTACAAGCGTGGCATACTCGACTATGTATGGGTTCGCTATCTTTGCGGATTTCACTATTAGCGCAAGGCAGACCAGACTCAACAGCCCACGAGTAATGGGGGTTTACTGTAAGACCACTTTAATTTTAGATACATTTTTTGGTTCAAGTTGAGGGCCCTACGTTGCCATAGATGTTTGTAAATACTGCTTTGCAGCAACCTTTTCACAGGCATTTTTGCTTGTATGCATTCTAGCTTATACATAGATTCTGAAGTAATTCTTACTGAATGTACATCTGCCCCTTTCTTAATCAACTTAACCTCCCATCACTCATGTCATAAATCCTCATCACTTTCTATCCACATTTTCTCAATCTGCCACTGACTGACTTTAAAAGAAATTAGCATGTGTGTAAAAAATAGGGAAATTGGGGCAAAACAGTGATGGAAATTATGGAGAACAATGGTAGGGAAAAATTAAAATACAATTGGAAAGGTGCATATTCTTCTATGCAAAAACATAAAGCTACTTGTTAGCACTACATCTGTTTTAAACTTACCTTTGCGCCGTACTTTGAATAATTCATTTCTGTTAGTGTTACTGGTCGCAGCTTGTCAATATCTCCAAATGCCACTCCTGGAACATAGAGGGCACAAACAATATGGACCCACCTAAAACAGCAGATAAAATTAGGTTGCTGTTATCAACATTTTGATCCTATATTACACTCACCATTTTTAGACTTCAAAGTGCCTTGTAAATGTTGCAGATGCTAGAAGAAACACGTTCGAAAGAAAGTATATTAGAGGCAGGGAGACAGTGTCTATCCAGTGCCAGATCCAACTTTTAGTGTCACAAACCACCAGTTAGGGACAAACACAAAATCTGTTCTGCACAGCAGGCAAGACTCAACTGAGACAAACTACTTCAAATAATCTTTCAGTTTTATCAAAATTCAGGAACTTCTTGCCACTCCTTGCTAAGATACCAGGTGGAAGCCAACTGTGATAGACAGAAGGTCAAGACTGCTATGTTTTGTTATCTTAAAATATTCAGGAAAATGGCCTTACAATTGCAGAGATATGTAGCTATCATTTTGACCTATGAGTTCCTACATGACATGAGATACAACTAGGGACTTCAGACATAGCTGAAATATCCTGTGTTTGACCCTTAGCAAGTACATTAATTCAGATCTTACCAGTCATTAATATTTAACAGTGAATATATCACTAGTGAAGACCAGAACTCTCTTCTATTTCGTTCTAATCAAATAATAGAATCTACTCCCTGTACTCAAGAAGACTCATGATGGTGTGTATGTGAGAAACACTTCTTCCCTTGGCTCTTTCATCAGGTTTCAGTTACCACCTACTTAAATCCACATCAGTGCTGCCATGCTCTTTTGCTCCAAATCACTTCTCTCTCCTCTTTCCTTTACACGGTAATTTCAAAAATTCATTTAGACCAGAGTAATAACATCCCGAGTTCTTGTGCACTTAAAACAGTATGTCTACTAATCTGTTATTAACTAGGTGTTTACAGATGAGAAAAATACTGACATTGATGGTTATACTATTCAGGAGCTACATGTAACCCTGATTTGCCATGTTTCTCAGAGTAGCATGCTTCATGCCAATGGTTTTTAGACCTACAATGCTGGAATTCAATTGTCACATTAATTATTTATGAATCATATATCCAAACAGAAATTCAAAAACAGCAAAGTATGAAAGATTCAGTAGTATGCTCAAAAATACATACACATTCCAGTCTACAAAAGAAAACAATGACCTTGCAATGCACAAAATTGGTGGACAGACTATCTATTTAGCATTTCCCAAAAAAATGTCCAAGATGCTAACTGGATAACAGAAGAATCCAAGCAACAGTAAGAAACTACTCAGAAGCCATTTAAATAATTTCATTCTTAGAAATTTCTCAGTTAATCTAGCATAAGCCACAGAACTGACTGAAACACAGCACCATATCTGCAACTCTTCATCTGTGTATTTGAAAACAAGATTTTTACTCTAGAGTTAAATTATTCAGATTTGAGATGCTAAGTCGTAAATTCCCTTTAAAACACAAAAACTTAAAACAATGAGAATAATGTATATNAGTGGCTAGTAGGTCAAGAGAGGTTATCCTTCCACTGTATTCGGCACTGGTTAGACCACACCTCGAGTATTGCGTTCAGTTCTGGGCCCCTCAGTTCAAGAAAGATGTCGAGGTGCTGGAACAAGTTCAGAGAAGGGCAACTAGGATGGTAAAGGGGCTGGAAGATAAGCCCTATGAGGAGAGGTTGAAGGAGCTGGGTCTGTTTAGCCTAGAAAAGAGAAGGCTCAGGGGTGACCTTATTGCTGTCTATAACTATCTAAAAGGAGGTTGTAGCCAGGCAGGGGTTGGTCTTTTCTCCTTGGTCTCTGGGGACAGGACGAGAGGTCATAGTCTTAAGCTTCAGCAGGGAAAGTTTAGGCTAGATATTAGGAAAATGTTTTTTACTGAAAGAGTGATTCGGATGTGGAATGGGTCGACTGCAGAGGTGGTTGAGTCGCCAACCCTGGACGTGTTCAAGGGGAGGCTGGTCGAGGTGCTGAGCGATATGATCCAGATGTAGAGGATAGGTTAGTTGGATTATAGGCTGGACTAGATGATCTTCAAGGTCCTTTCCAGCTTTATCTATATTGTGATACTGTATATAGCAAATACACATTTACATGCAAGACCTGCATGTAAATGTCTTCACAGATTTTACTAGTGTTCACACCAACAAAATTATTTCATCACAGCACTGTAACTACTGGAAGACGCAAAGAAAATCTAAATTTGAAAGATAAGTTCCAACCTTGTCTTTAAATAACGTAGTACAAACATGACAGCCTGTTAAATGCCAGAGAACAAGCAGAGATACTCTAGTGTTCTGCCAAGTTTCGTGCTGCTCAGAAAGGGGTACAGCTCATCACTGGTTTTATTACAGTGCAAACTCTCCAGTCTGCCAGCATAATCCCCTAACTTAATACAATGTTATATGCAACAAGTAAGAATCTTCTCATTAGTATATGAAAAGTGCATGTCCTGTCTGACATCCCACTAAACCAATGGAGACACAAGATAATCCTGCAGGGGAGCACTGCAGCACCAGGTACCACCTCTGCCCTTTCACCTTGTATCCAGAAGTGGCAATAGTTAGGCTTAAATCACTACCATACCTTTATGAAATGTTAATATTTTTTAAAAAAGCATATGTATGTACTTAAATATGTATTTTGGCAAGGATTACGCATTTACTGAAATAAATACCTCATGTAAATGAGTATATTCTACCTGATTTCAGAATAAAAATATTTTTTAAAAAGCAAAATACCACATGCAGAACGAGACCTGTAACCTTGTGCTACAGATTGCTTGTTTGTAAATAAAAAAATCTGAATTCTGTAGGGCTTCTTTTCTATACTCTTAATTTAAGAAGTGTAATGCAGAACAAATCTTTATAAATCAATATTATGTATCTCCAAAATTACTACTCTTAAAAAAAATCCAAGGTTCTGGTTGGAGATTTTTGATAAGTTTTAATACAGCCTCCTAAATGTACTCTCTAAACTTCAATATAAAGATACACATCTTCTACAAGCAGCTGCTTTCTCAATTTAATTTGCACAGTTTTTTCATGCTCTACTGATGTATTGAATGCTCTGCACTCTGTAAGAGTTTATCTATGATAAACCCAACAGCTGGCTGCTTGCTTCATACTGACCTTCTCAAAATGTTTCAGTACATGTCACCCAAGTATTGCAGTATTACAGATTTAAACTGCCATTTCAGAGTGATTGGCACAGAAGTGCCTCATTTCTTTAATCACCTATATATGAACTCAGACCTGAGTCTTTATTAAAAAAACATACACAAATCAGGCAAGTTCATAGCTGAAGAAGTTTCAGCTGCTTTTAATACCAGTTCTAAATATTTTCCTGCTCATTTATTTAGCTGCACATGTTTTACAAGCCTGTAATTAAGACAAATTGGGTAATCAAAGAAGAATAATCTTCCTTGTTACTTTACCATCCATTTAGCTTGGAGCAGTGATGACAGATGCTGATTAGGGTAGAAGAAAAACTCCATAACGAAACAAGGGCAGAATTTATTTTTTTGGATAATAGCATTTTGAGAAGTAAAATTTCATAAATTCACATTTATACTTGTGAAACTGGGAGGTTAATGTGAAAAGGATTCTGCTGAGAAATTAAGCACCTCATTATTCTAATGATTCAATTTTCATGTAGGAAAAGAGAAATTATTCCAACTTGATTATGAAGAGAAACTGAATAGGTTTGGTTTGTGTAATATCCAGCACTGGTGCATACGAAGAATTTATTTTAAAAGGGTGGTAAGGGACTGAAGAGCAACGGTGAGTTAAAGGAATTCAGTACTGTAACGCAGTAGTCTTTTTCTGTTAGTGTTTCACGAAAAGCACTGATGTGGGTTGCAGTTTACTAAGTACAAAGAAGACACAAAGGACATGGCCTCAAGACACTACTCTTCATCTACAGTGCCCCACTACCCTTGAGAATTCAAATTTGTAAATACAGTAATACCTTGAATATCACAGGGGTTTGGTTCTGAAAATCTCCTGCAAAATGTGAAAACTACAAAGTAGGATTTGGCTATAATTTAAACTTAATAAACCCTTCACACTCTTACAAAGCTTCTCCACCATTTTATTAATCTTTCCAACACTCTTATAAACACTTTCTATGCTCTTAAACACTTTACAGAACAGTAGTAGTATACATTCTTAAATATATGTTAAGAAAGTAATAAAAATATAAAATAAAAATATAAAATTGATCATGGGTAATCTAGGCACCAATGACTGATAATGATGATGATGGTGATGAATCAGCTCTGCAGTCCTGATGACACTGAAGGTAATGACAATGAGATTAATGTACTGCAAAGCCAAGAAGAGCATTACTCCAGCTCTTCTAAAGGCGCCTCTTCATCAGGTGGCTCTTCAAGTGATGCACTACGTCGGCCCTCGTGCGTAACCAATAAAGGCGTATCTGATGTCTTCTTATGCTCAAGGGCCATAATTATGAGGAGTTCGTGGTGCTGCTTCTTCTCCTGGGTGAATATGTTCTTATAAGGCAAGATGATTCTGTTGACATTATCTGTGACAAACAAACCATTGTGGGGTCCAATTCTTCAACCATTCCTTTTAGTTCTTTGGCCACTCTGAGTATAGTTGCGAGGTGATTGAGTCTTAAGCCAATCTCCTCCTCTTCTTCTTCATCCCCTTGTTCCTCTTCCTCTTCTTGACTGGCTGACTTGGTTAGCTTCTCCAGGTCTTCGTCCATCAATGGTTCTGAGTGGGCATCAATCATGTCATTAATCTCAGCATGAGTCATATTATCGAAACCTTCTCCTCCCACCAGTTTTTCCAGCTTCACAGTCTTATCTACCACCATTATGGACTTCTTCAGGAGAGAATCCCCTGTAATCATGGACCACTTCTGGCCACAATGTTTTCCAGCTGGCATTTACAGTTTCACTCCTTTATGGCTATATGAATATTTTGAAGACACATTGCAATGGTGCATTTACGCTAGTACACCTTCAACTCCTTGTCTGAGTCCATAGCTTCAATGAGGGTTTGCAGTGTTTTGCGTCTAGAGTGTGAAACAGTGCTGAATCAGGGGCTGAATCAGTGGCAAGTACTCAACCTGCACGTCATAATGCAGACTAAAAGCATGTCCTGCAGCACTGCCCATGATCAGAAGGACTTGGAATGGGAGGTCTTTCACAGACAGGTAATGCTTGGTCTGCAGGATAAAGCACTGGGAGAACAAATCTGTTGTGAGGACTTTCATGACCAAGCCCATGGGCTGATGCATCCAATAAACAGGCAACATACTTTTATTTTGCTTTTTAAGGCACTTGGGTTTTAGGACTTGTAGATAAGTGCCGGCTTTATCATAAAGCCATCAGCATTCCCACACATAATCAAAGTTACTCTCTCCATTCGAGCCGTAAACTCAGAGGCTTTGTCTTCTTACTTTGTAATAGAAGTGCAAGATAGGATTCTCTTCCAGAGAAGGCCTGTAGCCCACTTCCTTGATTATGGTTTTGAATGTCTCTTTCACGTACTTCTCGGCTCCCTCTTTATCAGCAGAGGCAGCTTCTCCATGCAAGAAAACACTCCTACATCCATAGCATTTCTGAAACTTCTCAAAACAGCCTCTCCTGGCACTGAATGGGGCTGTTTGGGTAGGAGAAACACTCAATGGTGCTGCTTCTTCATCATCTTTTGCAGCAAAAGTTTCATACAGCATTTTGGTACTGATTGTGCCGGTATCCGAGATCTTTTTTTTCTGAAGTCACTTATCCACGTGGCCAATGAAGACTCCATTCTCACAATGGGTCTACTGCAGGGAGTTGCCTCCCCACTTCTGAGTCTCGCTAAAAGACAATGTTTCTGTCTTCCTTGTATTATAGCAGCAGAAAACAGCTAGCAGCATTTAGCAGAAGAAAACAGCTAGCTGCTGGTAGCTGCTGCATACTCCTACTTGCCGCTGCATGCTCCTGCAAGTTGCAGCTTGCTGCTGCATGCTCCTGCTCGCAGCAGGTAGCAACAGCTATGAGCATCTACCAGAGGATGAGGGCTCCATAGGGCAGCGTGGTTAACATACCTTTGAGACACTATTACAAAGTTTCCCCACCAATTTATTAATCTGTGCAACACAATTATAAGCGGGTGAGCACTGGGTGGCCTCCCAGCAAGCAGCACCTGCCAGCATTGAGACATCCCCACCTCACTTGGGTCAAAAGAAGGGGGAAGCTGGAAAATGTCCTCACAGGAAAAACCCCACAATATACTGGAGCTGCAATAGGTGAACTGTGAAGTAGTGGGGGATTACTGTATTGGAAAGCACATATATAGTGCTTAAATTCCTTACAGAACACAGGAATAAAAAGGTTGAAATAAAATTTGCCAGGTGATACTGAGTTTCAGATTACTTGTTACATAATTGACTTCTAGTCTTTAAAAACGTTTTTTTTTTGCCTATAGAAGCATTAAAACAGAAAATATCTGAAAAAAGCACAATTTGCTTAATTGTGTACCAGCTTTAGAAGAGAGATGCATATAAACTCTTGAGCCTAACACAGACCTGAAAACAAGAATCTGAACCCCATAAGTACTAGAAAATAAACACTACTGCCTCCATGGCGTCAAAATTATTCAGTACAAATCCTGACTCACTTGTGTAACTTTTTATACTTCCACAAAATGTACAGGAAAGGAACTTAATAGTCATGGTCTATAAAGAAAACAAAGCCAAACAAAACCATGCAGCAAAACTCAGTAACATTTGTCATAAATCAGACATCACTGATAATCTAGCACTCTCCTTTACAGTGGAAATTAGTTATCATTAATACACCTTAATTTATTTTCCAAAAGTGACAGGAATGTGACATCATATGAGAATTAATCTGCTTATTCTCAAATTAGACCTGAATTCCATCCTAAAAAGCCCACCTCTGACTGGAAATCATCAGAAGCAAAACAGTTTCTCAAAAATAAGTATTAAAAATTTTATCTTTCAAAATAATCATCATTAAGTCAGTCTGTCTGAATACTTTTAGCATAACTTCAATATAATTTTGTAATGTTACTTATTTTGTAATGTTACTTTTTCCTATTATCTGGCATTACTGACCCAGTCCTTTGCTCTCCTGAAAAAAAAGCACGTAGTTCTACTCCCATTTATGTCATACTTGAAAGGCAATGCACTCGAGCAGTCTGTATAAGGTTTAAGTTAAACTGTCTCCTATAGGAACAGTCTAGGAAACTGTTTCCTATAGGAACAAATCCAATCTTTTAAAGGTAAGATGACCTCAAATAGAAAAACATTACTTATTCAGTCTTACCTTCCTGCATCAGTCTCCTTGAAGATCCCATCCTGGTTGGGACACAATTCACAACTAGGTGTGACACCACACTTGCATGCATCACAAAACCAAGGCTCTGTGGAATTTTCTGAAGCAGAACTCATGATAGAGTCACTCTCTCCATCAACACCATAGCAACCTATACACAGGATAAATGGAAGATCAGTATAAGACAACTGTAGAAGCAGACACTTGCCACTTCAGAAGGAAACACATACACATACAGATTCAGGAAAATACTCTAATACTGAGATATCCAAGAAAGCTTACAATATTTTTGAAAATATTACCGTTAGTTCAAAATCTACATTTTAAAGAGATTTTTAATTCTAAGAAGTAATCTATTTATATGCCTTTCTTAGATTAACACTTTAAAACAAGAAGAAAAAGACTGTTCTACTTTATGCTTCTAACAACACTTAGTGTTCTTCCAGACTAGCTGTTAAGAAGGAAAGTAAGAAAACAATACTTAATGCAACCAATAAAGACTAAGAAAAACTCAAAGTATTTTTTAAAATAAAGAAATATATTTCAAGTTAAATGCAACAAGCTCTTCTCCCTGAAAATGACCATTTTTTGGAGAGAAGGGGAGGGTGCTTGGCTTGTTTTCTTCTCTAGAGGTTCATTATGTCAGTAGAATCTATTCAACAAATACGCACTCCTCTTTTCCACTTTACACTCAGCAGCTAAATCAACTACAAGAGAATATACACATGAAATAAAAAACACTTGACTACTTTACGAGCTGCAGGACTGAGCTTAAAAACTCTTCTGCAACTTCAAAACCAAAGTATAATGCTGATTGATGAGGAATTTGTTTTAAGCAGCCATTTGTACTTGTTTTTAAATTATGCCTAGACTCAATCATTCAGTTTCTCCATTCGTCTTCAGTATATTACCATATTCTTTATGATTGTTAAGGTGCCTGTGCATGCTTAATTGCCACAAATTTAGGAAAACAGTATTTTTAAAGTGATTTAGAAGCTTGTTACATAAATTTTGCACAAGAGTAAGAGTTGTTTTATTACTACTGCAAATTGTATTTTTGCATATCCCACATTTTGAAAATTTAGCTGCTATTTAATAAGATAAAAAATATTTACTTGTCAACCTTTAAAACACAGTCAAGACTTCACTAAAAGATTAAATCCAGCTATTCATCAAATACAGTGATCAAATCAACATACGTACTTTCCAAGCAGTTTTATTGAATTCTGCAATTAAACAGCAACATCATTTGTTACTTTGTTTCATTACCACTGTCTGTAATAAACTGGCAACAGTGCTCTAACTCCACTTGCGACAGAACCCGTCTGAGCGACTGAAACTACATTCAGCAAATAAGCAATACGGGAGGAACCATTTAAGAAATACAGCCTTTCATTACAGAATGATGCTCATCACTAAGAATTAAAACAAGAAGACAGAATGTTTCTTTTCATTATAAAAAGTATTCCAGAATGAAAGGACAAGTAATGTGCAGAAATGCAGTCACAGACAAATTTCATTAGGGATATACAAGATCAAATAGCTTGCACAGAAGGTAATTGCATCTTCCTCATAATGTGGTATCAGCTTTAAGCAGCAATCCTGAAAGTAGTTTTTTTAATTCTAATACCACAATCCTGAATACAGGCCAGTGAATCTCCTTTTCAGCAACAACACTAAGGTACAAACACACAGTCTATTGACCATAGACTTGATCATTCATTAACTTCTTTTTAATTCCTTCAGACTTCTAAACATATTAACATTTTCTTTAAAGATTACTAAAAAATTCTTTATATTACAGAAGCAGTAGAACTGTCCTTGATTCACATGGCAAAACAAAAGCAGGTTTTTTCAAACACTGATTCTTCTTCACCAATCAAAAGTAAATAGATTTGCTGTTCAAATCTAAGTGCCATCAGTCTGCTAAAACTAAAGTTATGACTTCCCCTGTCTTATCTTCATTCTGAAATCATTGTTATTACATTTATCAGTCATTTATACCTGACTGTATTTTATCCTTCCTCCTAGTAAATGACACAAACATGCTGCATTTATTTCCATCCTTATCATATGAGTTGGCATTAAACATTATTTCTATAACAATACAAATCTATGTCCTTTTTTGCCTTAAAAAAATTCCATATTTTAAACACTTTTTTTTTTGCCTCAATTTGTATATAAAACTTAGTAACAGCTTTAAAAAGTTTAAGATCTCTGGCAGAGAAGGGAGCATTTACTCTTCCTTAACTGCCATTTAGCAAAAGCTAAACACAATACTGTTACAACCAGCAAAAGGGCTGGTTAGTAGCTGGAGAAAACACACTACATTTACCACTAATCATTGCTGATAAATACATCAAAATAATCTGGTCCACAAAAGAGCTGATGAAAAGGAAATGCAGCCCGTAGGACTGCCACTGACCTGGTGTACAGTGACAAATAAAGTGACACAATCAAAGCTGCATTACAAAACTTTGTTGGCTATGAAACTGTGTAAAAGACTGCAATCAGCAGTAAGTTTTTATATCCCTGTACATCAAAAAAGTACCTTTAGCCAGGAGGCTAAAACAGCTTCTAAGCAAGGTTTCAGAGAAGATACTTTGCAATCGTTCCTGACTGAATAGTGGCAAGGACCACCTATGAGCATCCTAAAAGGTCTAAACTCCACAACATGTCTGGAGCTCACCTTCCAGGAGTTGTATACTCATGCCTTTATGCATTGCGACTTCTCCATTGCAACCTGGCTGGTTCGCAAGAAATATTCCTCGTGAATCTGCCTCAGTGATTCAAGGAGCATGCTGGTTGACACATGCGCAGTGCCTCTGCGGGGGCTAGAGCGATGGGCGTGGCCTGTATGCATACTAATGGCCTGTGCATGTTTACAAATTAGACGTTTCATGAGACCCTCGGAAGACCTGTTCCTTGCAAATTAGGAAGTATAACTGTATACAGTTTTATGAGTAATACTTTTAAATAGGTTTCTAGGTAATGCTCCATAAATAATTTCTACTCAATCTTGAGACCCAACTGCTGAAGTTTAAATTGGGTCTAACAATATTTAACAAAATTAAGAGGTAAGTATCAAAATTTATTAAATACAAATGCGTTGAACAGGTGTAATCATGAAATGTCTGTAAAGATACAAATAGTAAGTAGGGTGACACATCTTACCTGTGGTTTTGACAACAAAAATTATTATATATAGGAAGACAATTAAATTCCTTCAAGTAGTAGTAGAAGTTTCTTGCAGGCCAAAAATATATAATGAAGAAAAAAATTACTAGTAGCTCAATTTTTGAATTAGAAAAGTGACAAGCCTTTGACACGGTTTCCCACAATAAGCTTCGGGAGAAACTTGTAAAGCACGGGCTGGAAAGGAACATTTTATGCTGGGTCACAAACTGGTTGGAAGGGCGAGCTCAGAGGGTGGTGGTGAATGGTGCAACATCGGACTGGCGGCCAGTCACCAGTGGAGTCCCACAGGGGTCAGTGTTGGGCCCAGTACTGTTCAACATCTTTATCGATGACATGGACGAGGGAATTCAATCCATCATCAGCAAGTTTGCAGATGATACTAAGCTGGGGGCAAATGTTGAACTGCCAGAGGGTAGGAAGGCCCTCCAGAGGGACCTTGACAGACTGGAGAGATGGGCAGGCTCCAACAGTATGAGGTTTAACAAAACTAAGTGCCGGGTTCTTCACTTCGGCCATAACAACCCCATGCACCGCTACCGGCTGGGGGAGGAGTGGCTCGAGACTAGTGAAGTGGAGAGAGACTTAGGTGTACTGATTGATAGGAAACTCAATATGAGCCAGCAGTGTGCCCAGGTGGCTAAGAAGGCCAATGGCATCCTGGCCTGCATCAGGAACAGTGTGGTCAGTCGGTCCAGGGAGGTTGTCCTCCCCCTGTACACAGCGCTGGTCAGACCCCATCTTGAGTACTGCGTGCAGTTCTGGGCTCCCCAGTTTAAAAGGGATGTTGAGCTGCTTGAGAGGGTGCAGAGAAGGGCAACGAGGATGGTGAAGGGACTGGAGGGCAGGCCCTATGAGGAGCGACTACAGGAACTGGGACTGTTCAGTCTGGAGAAGAGGAGGCTCAGAGGGGACCTCATTGCTGTTTACAACTACCTGCGGGGAGGTTGCAGCCAGATGGGTGTAGACCTCTTCTTCCAGGCTGACGACACCAGAACGAGAGGGCACAGCCTCAAGCTACGCCAGGGGAGGTTTAATCTTAATGTTAGGAAGCGGTTTTTCATGGAGAGAGTAATTGCATATTGGAATGGGCTGCCCAGGGAGGTGGTGGAGTCGCCATCCCTGGAAGTGTTTAAGAGAAGACTGGACGAGGAGCTTAGTGACATGGTCTAGCTGGGGGGTGTAGGGCTGGATGACCCTGGGCCCCTTCCGGCTCGGAGTGGCCTGCTAGACTGTGAGGCATCTAGGTTGGTATTACGCTCTAGGATGTGCTCTTGGTCACTGTACGGGTATTAGATGGTGAGTTGGACTAGATGATCCTTGTGGGTCCCTTCCAACTCATAATTTTCTGTGATTCTGTGATTCTGTGACCTCATTCAGAACCAGCAAAATAACTCAGAGCAAAAGACATTCAATGATAAAATATACTCGTCCTGATTTAAAGAATGACCTTTAGCACAATCATGACATGTAGTACAGTCGGATCTCCTATACCACAGCACCGACGGTCTTGCCCCCTATCTGCGAAGCCCTCCGTCCGCATAGAATGGCAGTTCAATAATATGCAAATTTGCCCCACACCCCCACACAGCCTCCCAGCACTCCGGCACTGTTTCAGCACTGCACTGCTGTGTATTGCTGTTTGTGTCAGGGCTTCCCGGCACCTGAGGCCACCCCACACCAGGAAAAAACCCTTTTCCGTTCAGCTGGGGACACTGGTGTGGGGGGCCACCTGCACCGCTGTCCCAGTGTCTCTTTGGGTACGTAGACTTGGTCTCTCCATACTTGGGGTAGATGTCTACCCCAAGAAAGTCTCGGACACCATGTCTAACCTGAGAGTGTGTAAATCTTTCATAATTGCACGTAGCTTCTTCGCTCCGAGGAGAGTGGGGCATGCGTGGCACCGGGGCGACCTGCTGTAGCTTCCTCACTTGGAGTGGAGGGCAGCTGGGTGGGTGCCGCTCGGGCGGACCTGCTGCAGCCGCCTTGTTCGGAGTGGAGCAGAGGGAAGCAGGGTAGGTGCGGTGCGGGGGTGCAAGTGAAGCTGCTATAGGGGAAGCACATCTAACCTGAGAGTGTGTAAATATTCCATAACTGCATGAAGCCTCCTCACTTGGAGTGGAGGGCAGCTGGGTGGGTGCCGCTCGGGCGGACCTGCTGCAGCCGCCTCACTCAGAGCAGGACGCTGTGCCATGGGACCTGCTGCAGCCGCCTTGTTCGGAGTGGAGCAGAGGGAAGCAGGGTAGGTGCGGTGCGGGGGTGCAAGTGAAGCTGCTATAGGGGAAGCACATCTAACCTGAGAGTGTGTAAATATTCCATAACTGCATGAAGCCTCCTCACTTGGAGTGGGGCAGGTGCCTGGCTGTGCCGGGAGCGTTGCTGCCGCCATGCTCACTCTGCTGGGAGCGGAGCTGCCGCTACGCCTGCTCTGCTCAGAGCGGAGCCGCTGCCACCGCGGCTGTGCCGGGAGCGAAGCCGCCGCCACCATGGCTGTGCCAGGAGCGGAGCCCCCACTGCTGCGGTTGTGCCGGGAGTGAAGCTGCCGCAGTGGCTGTGTGGGTTGATTTGCGTATTCATGACTGCCTGACTTGAATATTTACGCATGTCAGGTCGTGCAGGCGCAGTCACAAAACGGGCCTCCTTAATCGCTGAAAAATCACTCTGCTAAGATGTGAAGCTGCAATGTGGGGAGGGCGAAGTGGAAGAGGGTTGACTGTACTTACATTTAAACACATGTGCAGATGTAATGTTTGTTTTTCAGCTGTACAAGGAACAAGCCCCCACTTCATATCATTTCAATTGATACAGGAAGCCAAAAGCAGTTTCAGAACAAAAACCTATGGTAGAAATATGTCCATTTTGCTCAAACTTTGAATTTCAGTCCAAGTGTATTTGAAACAATGAAGACTTAATATCATTCATCTGGGATGTGAAAGTCTGAAGTCTCTGCCCAATTGAAACCAGCGCAAGCGTATTAACCTATTCTCTCATAATCGGTGCTCTCATCGCATGTCCTAGTTATTCCGGTCTCTTCTGTGAGTTGCAGCACTTCTATATATAAACATTACA
Source organism: Pitta sordida (assembly GCA_013390025.1). Classification (NCBI taxonomy): domain Eukaryota; kingdom Metazoa; phylum Chordata; class Aves; order Passeriformes; family Pittidae; genus Pitta; species Pitta sordida. The sequence goes on along the minus strand of WEKX01001564.1, from coordinate 157,932 downwards.
GTATTTATTGTACCAGATATCTACTAATTCTCCAGCCTAATTGCAGCAGGTCAAAATTGTTCCAACATACTGAGAAAGAAAAAAAGGTTGATACTCTACAGTTTTTCAAGAAATGAAAATCTACTTTCTGAGTATTAACTAGCAATCATAATGAAAATCCAGAATTTCTCAATATTCTGACTTTATTTCTTCTCTTGTTCCCACAAATTGCAGTACAACTTTCCAGCAGAAAAACTAGTTTAGTCATCTTAACATCACATTTTTAAATAACAGAATGCTCTAAACACCTTGCCAAAATTTAGATTTGTAGATGAACAGATTTTCAAATACATTGAAGCAAGAAGATGCAATTTATTTACACTAATGATAAAGATGACCTCTGCACTTCCAGCAGCTTTCACATTACAATTTCAAGTACATTGACAATAATCATTCTAAGGGATTAATATTTTCCTTATTTCCCCTTTGAAACTGGGGGAAGAAGGTGTTTCTACTGCATGCTTTTAATTTTGTGTGTTAAATGAGACATACAGTATAAAAGGCACTTGATATAACATCTAAATGCATTGTTGTCCAAATCTGTCTAAAAAGTTACTATACAGAGATGAAGAGTTTCAAGGTTTTAAAACAGCTGTATTTTCATATTCTTACCACAGTAATATTTTTTCATCTATGATAGACAATTACCTCTTTAAGTATCACTACAGAATCCTTAAAAATGCTGAGTATAACAAAGTTTCAACTTAGTATGTACTATGTGGCTTCTTTCGCTATGCTGAAAGAATTATTATTGTACAATTACCCAAAATTTTGAAAAGCATTATTATTATGACTCTTTAAAATGCATAGACATGCAGATATGAAGCTCCTGCTTTGTAAATCATTACATTCTAGTAATAAACAGTTACACCGATGCAGTAAAAGTTGTTCAACATTTCTCTGTGAATTACTGGGAACTGCTGCTGTTGGAAGAGAAAGCAAACCAAGGACTTACTACAAGTGAAAGCATCAGTAGGTAATCTTTAAGTTCTTTCTAAAAGTACCACAATTGGACAGCTAGTGTGACTACTTAAAGCTCCAAAGGAAAACAGAGGAAAGGATATACAATTTGTAAAGGACATGTTTAGTTCCAGTTACCATCACTACACCTCTGACCTCTGTTCGGCATTAAGTCAATCACCTGCCCACCTGCCTCTGACTAGAAAATAGAAGAAAATAACTTTGAAATCCATTGGTTAAAATGCACTTTGTCTTTCCTTAAAGTTCACAAAAATTTAAAAGTTCAGCTCTTCAGAATATTCCTAAGAGCTCATTTTCAACTAAAGTTCATTAAATCCTCATGTTTGTGTACTCCTAGATTACTGTATCTTAACTTCATGTCTGCCACCTCATTGAATACCCTTTAACATTACACTATAAAACCAGGTTAGTACAATACTGATCTATGAATTTAAACACATGAAAGTCAAGAAATTAAAATTTTCACAACATTTACTGTTCCGTTAATGGCATCCATATATTACAATTACAGTCAAGTTGTCTATTGAATGGATGTCATTATGTACAGAAAACAAACTTTTTTATTCCCTGATTTTAAAGTCATTGTACTCTTTCAATAGCTTATTTTTTTATGTGATTGTCAATAAAATGAAATGAAATTGCAAACACTTTAAAATGCTATCATTAAAACAATTGTTCTGAAATTTATATGACTGAGGGGAAGGGAAAGAGAGACCCAAATGTTGCCTTGGCTGCAGCTGTTCCTCCATTTCTGTTGCCAAACAGGGTATCTGCATACACTAACTACACCTACTATACTCACAGAATCACAGAATACTACGAGTTGGAAGGGACCCACAAGGATCATCTAGTCCAACTCACCAGCTAACACCCGTACAGAGACCGAACGCACACCTCAAAGTGGTGAACATAAACCTAGTTCCCTCACAGGCTCACAGGCCACTCCAAGCCAGAAGGGACCCACAGGACTATCTAGCCCATGATCGTATTATAAAGGTCATGAAAACAGAAACTTTATACAACATACAGTTGTATGTTTGCAAAATTCATGCTGTGATATCACAGTATTCAAAATATATTTAATTCAATCCTTAATTGGATGAACACTTGTAAAATATGAATTATACATGTATCATAAATTCAGAACAGTATTTTTATTTAGTGAATGGAGAGTTCTGAAGTACATGATTTTGAAACATGAGTTTTTATATCAGACAGCAGCAGCCCATGGAAAGGGACAAAATTAAAATACAGAAATGTTTTACTACACTGTAAAGCTTATGGTGACTACATTATTGCTTTTAGCAAGAGAAGTTTTTATTCCCTGACATACACATCAAAGTAAAGTAAGAAACAAAGATAGGGGATGGCAAAGAAGCAGATGAAAAATGTAGGCCTTCTCTCATTTAATTCACAGCAACTAACTCAAGGGCAGTAGCTGGCAAGTGTGCTACCTACAGTTATAGCACATGCTATGATACGTGTCAGACATTTTCTTCAGACACACTGCAATCAAGATGTCAAAAAAACTGACAACACAGTTGGGGGTGTCCTGCTATTACAAGATCTCACTAATGCGTTTATCCAAAATGACAGATTAGTGCCTAAGGAAGATTTTTATAAAAAGAAACGGCAATTATCTTCACACTGAAGAAAAAACTTGGAAAAGCAGCTGTATAAATTCAGAAAGATTTTTTTTCCTTTTTCTGGGGGGTGGAGACAGGACTGGGATGGACTGTTACGTGAAATGAGAGCAAATTTTTAATTGATTAACTTATGAACTAATAAGAAGCTGATGAGATATGAGATGAATACAATGTGTAACAGTGGGTAATACATTAGCATTACAATTATGCTACTCGCGCAGTTTTAAAGGCAGTTACATTTTGAACCATTTATTTGATGCACGAAGGGTAGATTTTTGGACGTGTTTGCAGAGCAAAGAGAGCTTCTGAACAAGTGATGCAGGTCATGCAGATGATATGAACATCGCACAGCAAATAGTTGAAAGAACCTGAGATTCTCACAACAGAAAACTTGTCAGCAAGGCAAATAAAGGTGTTTACTGAGGGTGACTGTAGGCCTTAATGAGAATCCCCGTCTAACTCTTGGCCTTGTTGCTGTTTCCACCTGAGGTCTAGTTGAATTGGTCCCAGATGAGTTTTCACCCCTCTTCTTCCATGAAAGACTTCATGTAATAGTTCATCAATGCAAGCAAGCCATCCAACAGGAACACAAGCCATGACTGAACAGGCAGCTGCAGCACCAGGTACTCCAAAAGAAAAGGCATTAGTACCAAATACACAGGTGCAGAAGGAACGGAGCAGTATGCACAGCAATACGTAAAAAATATGTAAAAAAGCTACCACGTTTTAGAAGAGCTAAAAATTACCAGAGTAAATAAGACTGGAGATCTAGACCCTGCCTGACTGACCTGAAACACAAGGCAGCATTAGCTTACCCTCCTTGAAAGAGGGTAACAGACTCCTGTCAACAACTATGCTGGCACGCAGCAACCTTGGGACTGGAACTAGAAGGCTCATCTTCACATGAAGGGGCCACACTCTGACCAACAGCTAAAAGCTGGGCAAGAGCACCCCTGGGGAGGGAGGGAGCCCTAGGGTCCATATTCAGCAGGTTTGACTCTGGGGCAACATTTTCACGGCTAGTAAATAACTTCATTTTCAAACAGAGGCAGCTGCCATGGAAAAACCTTTTCCAGTCACCCGAGAAGTTCTGTGGAGGGCAGAAACTAGTCAAGGGTGCAAGACCCCTCTCTGTGAAGCAAAACAGTTTCTGTAATACTCAACAAGAAAGGAGAAAATAAGGTCTGCAGGGGAACAATCAAATCACCAATATCATCATGTGAGTACCTAGGTGGGACACCAGTAGGGTGTGAAAGGAATGTACTCCCTTACAGATAATTATCTACTAGGCTATAGCAAAGTAGAGAAAATATAACTCATGTATATGTTGATAAATGCTACCTGAAATTGCATACAAAAACTATCAAGAAAACTGTGGTAATCCAGCAGCTTTCTATGAGCATTTCAGGATACCTGGCACCTTAGGTTTCATTCTAAGGAAAAGGCAACTGCTAAGAATCAAAATCGGTTTACGAAAAATCACACACACAGAATCACACACAGAATATTATGAGTTGGAAGGGACCCACAAGGATCATCTAGTCCAACTCACCACCTAACACCCGGGCAGAGACCGAGAGCACATCCCAGAGTGTAACACCAACCTAGATCCCTCACAGTCTAGCAGGCCACTCCGAGCCGGAAGGGGCCCAGGGTCATCCAGCCCTACACCCCCCAGCTAGACCATGTCACTAAGCTCCTCGTCCAGTCTTCTCTTAAACACCTCCAGGGATGGCGACTCCACCACTTCCCTGGGCAGCCCATTCCAATATGCAATTACTCTCTCTGTGAAAAACCGCTTCCTAACGTTAAGATTGAACCTCCCCTGGCGTATGTGTGTAGTATTATTCTTCCCAATTCCAGGTGAACGCCAGTAAATTGATTTCTATTCAATTCAGAAATAGGAGCCTCTTCTTTCAATACTGTTCTAGAAGAAATTGCATTTTATAAACAACTCAAAAGCTAAAATATCAGAACAAATTTCAGGACACACAGTGATATCTGCATCCACTGCAATCTACTTACTAACAGAAAGAATAAATTCTTGGATTTCAATGTGTATACAAAATACACTCAGTTATTACAGGAACATATTTTTCAAACTACAAAGCAGCTGCCTGTAAGAGTACAAAGGATTTCTTGTAATAGTCTATGTCCATAATCTGGGCACACAGTTAAAGGTACAAATTAAAGTCAATGATACTAAGAGTAAACCTTGCCTCCATTAACATTAAAAAATAAGTCTCAAGGTTGCAAGCAATGTTTATATGATTAGACAATTATCAATTATCTTTTCAACTAGTTCTAAACTTATTTTTAGAAATCACTTAAGTTGAATGTTTAAGCCAACAGGACCAAAAGGTAACTGTTGCATCACATTTTGGGTTTGACTGCAACTCCTTAATGACAGGCTGTGTATTCATGTATTATTCAGGCATTTACAAGTACAGTGAATCCTCGCTGCATCGCGACCTCTCCATTCCGACCCCGACCATTTGCGAAGCAAATTTTTTGCAATTATGATTCAGCGGTCCGTGAGTTTAGCTGCCTGACACATGTGCAATTGACTCTGCTCTGCCGAGGGGCAGTGCCGCAGTGCCTGTGGGGCAGGATTCACCCCGCCCTGCAGGGAGGGGGCTCGCAATGGCAGCACTGTGCCCCCAGTCTCTGCCCCAAGAAACTGCCCCACGAAAGTGAGGCAAGCTGTGTGCTGGGAGGGCGCAGCTGTTGCTGTGCCAGGAGGAGGCTTCTGTCCGGGACCGTACGGGCAGTGCAGCCCCTCTCTCACGGGACAGGTGGATGTTAAAGAGAAAGAAACCCGACCTCCCCACCGTCGCTCCCACAGCCTAAATCCCGCGCCACTTCTCCCCACGACCCCAGTGATTGTGCCCGTGGCGTGGCGTGGCCTGAAACAGGCTGCAGCACCCTGCCCCGGCACGGCACCCTGACCCAGCGCGGGCTGCAGCACCCTGCCCTGGTCCCTGCCCCGGTCCTGTGCGCCCTGCTGAGACCCAACGCAGCACCACCACAAGACATGCCATTCTTTGTTACTCAAAGCCCAGTCAAAGCCTGGGCAGTACTGCCTCTGTCGGGACTGGTGGATGTTAAAGGGAAAGAAACTCCCATACCAACGCCTCCCCCCCGCCATAAGTGCACGGGGTGTTGCAGTGTTGCAAAGTTAAGGTTTTTCTAAGCTCCAAGAATGCTGACCAGAGCTCAGGGACCCCCCTTCCCCGCCGCGGAGGCGGGGCAAGCGCGCGCGGGCCGGCGTGAGCACTGGGGCCAGGCTGAGGGAGGGAGCAGCCACTCAGAAATGGTTCCCTTTGCTTGCTTGTGCCGAGACAGACTACAGGAAGAAGCAAAGAATTGTCTGCAGCGCTTCGGAGTTCTTGGGGGTGGAGCAATGTGCGTGGCCTGCATGCATATTAACAACCTGCAGTTCTTTGCGAGTTTAATGTTTCGTGACGGCCTTGGCCTGTCCCTTTCCTCACGATGGAGGGGATTTAACTGTAATATAGCAAGTCAATGAGCTCTGAGTGGATGCAGAAATCTCTAGACTATTGAATGATCCCCGAATCAAACTGAAGCATCAAAGGTACCGAATTTTCTATAACAATTTTATTTGCTGCAAGTAATTATTTAAACAAACTACTAAAAAAAGCTCTGATTTAAAAAAGCACCTGCTCTTATTTGTCATTATAAAATATCAACATAAACAATGCATCAAAATAAACATTTACTGCAACTCAAAATTGTATTAATGTATTTACAAACTGATATATACATCTACCAATGAAATATGCACATTAAACACCAAGTGAAACTCCAAATTATTCAGTTTCAAATTGTTGCTGGGGAAATTCACACTTTATTCACAGCCATTAATTTACACACTGTTTGTTTGTCTCTAAGACATCACCTATTCAAACAGAACATCACAACTGTTTTATATACACTTTAAAGTATTTATTATTAAAATCAATTGCAAAGAGTTAAACAATGAACCTTAAATGTGAAAAATTAACCAAAAACTACAGTCAATTAGCTGGTACAGACTGTAGAACTTATCAGAATAAACTAGCAAATTAGAACTTCTGAAGTAATCTATTTTACTTTCTTGTAATAATAGCAAGACACCTACATATTGTACTCTTTGTATCCAGGGTACTACAGGGAATCTTTGCCTGTAACACAGCAAAAAGAACAGCAGCAATTACTTTAAAAGAGGTTTTGAACTACTAAAATTCAAGTGACTTTTGAACTATGGAACTACATATTTTCCTGTAGAGGAAAGCCAGCTACAGTATTACCTTTTCTTGGGACAAAGGTTTAATAAACTAAACAAAATGAGAAAGTGACCTTTGGGGGATTTTTAGGGCACTCTTCTTGAATGAAAAACAAATTTACCATCATTGCATTCTACAGTGGTAGCAGATCATTTTTCTATCACAATCACTCTTCACTTTAGCATGACTAACCACACAACAAGTAAATAAATCTTGATCTATTAAATTAAATACATCTAACAGATGTAGCTTCAGGGAGCTCCACATCTTCGGAGTTTAGCTGCATTGACTGCATATAATGTTTGGAGAACTCTCAAACAGGCATTCACAGCTATCAGCAAAAGACATATTCTTTTTTTTTTCTCGTGATTGACTGTGCCAGAGGGAAAAAAAAAATCTACCAAGATTCTATAAAACTAACTTTCAGTCACTTATTGCATCTCAAATCAAATATATTCTCCACATTACTTTCCAAAAACCTTGATGGATGGAGAGGAAGGAATTCTGCAAACACACCAAGACATAGAAACTTAGGAATCTAACACTTGTTGTAGGCAGTAAGATCTGACTAATGCCCTCAAAGGCACCTGAGTGTGATTCAGCTCATCATAAATTAGGTCAACTACACTGCTCTCTAAGCTCCATTGACAGTAACGATTAGCCCTTCAAAAGACCACAGCAGGTTCAGGAATTAATAGTACACATAGACACAATATAAAACACCCAAACCTGAGGAAAGAAATTCCATCCTCAATTTCCCAACTGATGTCAAGCAAAGAACTGAACTACATCCCAATGCATTAAGAATACTGGTTTGAAATCATTTTCAATCTAGTATGAGACAACTAAAGGGGAGTAAGGGAGTTAATAAAATCATTTCCTACCAGGAAATGCATCCTAAACAGTTCAAAAAGTTGTTTAAATGAAGGGAGTTCATGTAAGTTAAATAAATGCCTTGTACGGTTCTGAAGAATGAAAGCCAACTTCCTTTAATTTCAAGAATTAAAGCAGCCTACCTTGTTTTCCTGGGAAACCTTAAAATAAAAGTGAAGTCCTAAAAGGGGGCAGGATATCAGGAAAAAACCCCAAACTTTTTATGGAAGAAAAAAACAGGTTTTGGTTTTTAACACATGTGCACCTCTCAGCGTTAGTCTATGCCCTAGCTTTCAACCTCAGGAGAAAGAGCAACAACACACAATACAGCCTGATATAATGCTGCTAAAATTCCATGCATCCACCTGAATTATTATTCCGGAAGTATTTCTTTAAAACCAGAGCTCCTACATTTATTACACACATATAGTCTAGAAGTTGAAGTACAGTAATCCCTCAGTACTTCGCAGCTCAAGTTTCACACCTCCAATACATCACACGTTTTTTTTCTGTGAAGACATCACTGGGGTTCCCTCAGTCATTCATGGTTTTTTTCTCTGTCATGCCAGGTCTGGACAGGCGAATATGCTCAGTTAGTGCCTTTGTCACGCAAGGGAGGGGTGGGACCAGTGAGGTTGCCACTGCTCCGTGCCACAGCACCTGCTGTCCCGTGCCACACATGTCCTGCCACTAGCCGCTGCCCACCCCTCCTCGGTACACAGTGCAGGGCATGGTGGGGAAGGCGTCCCTGCGCTCGCTGGGACTGAGGGGGTGGGGCGGTGGGCAGGGCTTCATTTACATACGTATTTTTCGCTTCCTTGCGGAAATCAACTTTCCCAGGAGCTTTCTGGAACAGACCCTCCTGAATTCAAGGGATTACTGTAATCAGCAAAACAACAACTTGAGTATATTATAACTTCAAAATTTCTCTGTTTTGAATTGTCAGTTAAAATTACGAGAAAGTTCAAGACTAGCTGTTTTCACTTATAACTAAATGCCACAGACAATTCCTTTCCTCTTCACCTTCTCTCCACCTTTCTGGTAGAGCAAAAATACAGGAGAAATAACCTTTTTTCAGAATGCCTCCCATTCTCATGGTCTTATATCCCAGTTATTCAATCACTTTCACATATTGAAATAGGTAAGGCAAAATCACATTAACACAATATCCTATAGCCCTGAAAATACAATGAGTAGCTCCAATATCGGCAGACTGTGATTCACTGTCAGTATCTATAGACTATGTTCTCTGATTATACAGAGTGTCCCTGGAAGTCGTGGGGGGACAGGCCTGGGCAAGTCTCACGAGTTATGCAATCCATGAAGATACTGAACCCATGAATATTCAATTACCCCCCACCGGTAACCACACATCCTCCACTAATTATGTCTGGAGGGCAGCCCTGGGAGCGTGGCTCGCACTGTAGCACCTCATTAAAGCGGAGAAAAATGCCTCTTAGTGCCTCCCAGGCCACAGAATCCAGGGTCCAGGATGTTCTGTGCACGTGCATGGTTTCACAACTCACTGAAAATCCAACCAAGACTAATTGAATACACGAATATGTGAACCGTGAATATGCAGGGTTGCTCTGTATTTGCTTTGCTAAAGTAGAGGATAAGCCCTATACTTCCAAAAAAGATCAACGTAGTATTACAAAAAGTTACCCCCCAGAGTTGAAAGTTTTCATTTATTTTGAAGAAAGCAAGTCAAAATTTCAATAAAAGCAAAGCATATGCTTTCCTCCTGCAATGAAAATGAAGGGTTGTATTACCTTCATGTACTGTTATTCCACAGTTGTCACACTGGATTATCTCATCAGCATCTTCACTGTTATCTCCAAGACAAACGCAACAAATCAAAATATGGTCCATTTTCTGGGAACTCCAATTTTGAGACTTCTCAAGGATCAATGAGTCCTAATGAAAAATGAAGACACATTAATTATGCCAGGAACTTCGAATTTACTTAAAAGACAAGATCTGTTGTTTGCTCAATTTTTGAACAAGAATCAAAAAATATGGAAAATTATTTTCACAAGGCTAAAAGTTTCTTTGTTGTCAACACATTCAAACACTTCATCCATGAATACAAGAGATACAAAGGATGGATTTCAATAAACCTATAAACTTACAGACCTGTTAAGATCCAAAGGCCAGAGAAGAGTTGTTTCCTCAGGTAGAAACATATATGTCTTTAAACCATTTATGCTCTACAAAAAGGAATACCTAAGAACCCATCTAAACCCAAAATTTTTTTACAATGCCTTCAAATGTCCCAATATTCTGAAAAGTTGCTTTGCTTTGCTAAAATTAAAAAAATCCCACAAATCTGAAAAATCCAAAATCAGCTAACACAAGACTGCCAAGTTAGCACTTACATAAAATACAACAAATTATTAATTCAGTATGATTTTGTTGTAATGCAAATTTATATGTCTCTATGCAAAACTGTATGATCTATTAAAACTATAACAACTTATGTTCTTCCTATATACAGGAGTAAGGATTAGAACAAGTACTGCCCTGTTCTGACAATCTGCAATATTAACTACAACTCTTAAATAGAATGCAGATTTTAATAGGGAATTTTTCTAAGGAAACACAAAGGAGTCCTTCACAAATCAAACAAAGCTGTATGTAAATTTAATTTTCTTAATAAACACTGCCTAGGCCTCTTACTATTTTCATTGTCAGATACAGCCACTTTCTCTTCTCTAGTTTCATGGGCTCTGTACATTTTCTTTCATTTTTATACTTGACCTTGAACTACCTTCATTGGTGATATGAAGGCATGTAGGTGTGAAGTCAGGCACACTAGTGAAAAATAACTATTGCAGTACAAAGAAACAGTGATAGTTTCAAAGCAGAGGCTGAGAGTTCAAGCTTAAATGGTACCCATCCAAAATATCAAAGATGTGGAAATACTCCATGACTACTGTAGCATCAAAAAAAAAAAAAATTAAGGTGAAATATGCCCTCTCAAACATCTGTTTCTAATTATAAACCCTCATTTATGACTCAATAAGATACAGCACCAATATCACGCCTAAGGAAACACAACATGAAAGAACATTCACACAGTCATACTGTTTACATGGAGGCAACTAATTGTGAAAAATAAAAGATTCTCCACTACAGAGTTCAGACTTACAGAGCATCTTTTCCAGCATCTTACTTTTAGATCAAAGCATTTTGAGGAAAGCAATAAACTTGGACATTTACCGTCCAAAAAATGAACAGTACCACTGCCCAAAATGTTTGGCTTACCATTCACACTACAGATAGGAAAATGGCAGCAGAGACTCTCTAACTTTGGCAGATTAATTGTGCAATGGCACAGGCTTTGCCGATGCATCTCAAATCTCTACTGAAATCAGCTTTACTAACAGTACCTTTGACTTAAACTGTTATTTGGCTTCACTAAGTGAAGTTTAAAAGAATTTTATGATCTCTACTCTTACTGAACCCCAAGGTCTGGTAATTAAAAAAAGAAGAAAAACAAAATTAGTACTTTAGACTAAATAAACAGAATTGCATTGTAAAAATGAGGCTGAAATAACACCAGCTGTCTCAGCAGTGAGAACATATGCAAACATGGACAAAATAACCCCAACAAACAAGCAATAACAAAAGGACATAAAATTTTTGATTTAACCTTAGGATCCCCATTCATTATGGTTCACCTTATGTGAAGACAGCCAATAGCTGAGTAGCTTATTTTTCTATGCAGAGATAGAGAGGAAGGGATCTGGAAAGTATGCTGCTCCCTGAACTTGTAGTCCATGTAAACACCTGAAATACCCTACTGGTCTAAAACATGGAACTTTTACATAAAGTCAGTAACTGCTTCCAGCTCCTGAACATCTGCTGGTCCCTACTGAAGTGAGAGAAATGACTGCACTATGTAACGAATCACTATGTAATTCCCATTTTTCTGGTGTTTATGAAGAAAGTGAGCATTTCAAGCTGTATGTCTATACACTCTTAACTATAAAGGGGAAAAAATTAAAAATACAATGACCACCTCACTGAGAACAGAAGAATCCAATAAAGTGGTATGTAGCAGTAATTATAAAAACAGAAAAACACCACTTATCTACTAATGATGCTGGACCTCAGGAAAGAAAGCTAAGTTTTTATTCTGTGCATAATACAATAGAAAACCACACTGTATTTAATTACAGCACATTAAAACCCTTTATATGCAGACCTCAAAATATTTTTGTAAAATGTAAAAAAATAAAAATCACACAGAAACAAGAACCAAACAACCTATCCCAAAGACCCTCCCCAACCTCCAAAAGTATGGAAAGGAAAGGAAGAAAGCATATTAAAGACCCTACAACATGTTTATAGTTAATTACCTGAACATTCTGTCATAAATTAATTACGTATTCAGATATCTGGTTTTCTAAGAACTCAGCTTCTGCAATGTAATGAGATTTTGCTAGATTTGTCTTGTAGACAGGATTTTTTTAGGCTTTTTTAAAATTTTATTTTACTATTTTAAAATACTGTAGCAGTGGATAGTATACTGTTACAATACAGTGAAGTATCACAGAAATCTAAAAATTACAATCTATAATTCAGTCTATAGATACTTCTTGTTAAAGTCCTGCTCCCAAAGACTACAGTACTTTCCTTTATATGCAATAAAAATAAAGTATCAGTTACAAAATTATAATTTGAATTTGAAATTTTCAAATTTCAGTTTTATCTCTGATCACTCTCCTAAGTCTTAAGGCAAGAACAGAACCTGTCATTCATGCACACTAAGGAACTTCACAGAAGATACATGAGAGACAGCTCTGAGCTTCTGAAACAGGTCTAATTTTTCTAATCAGTGGAATATATGACATCTTGATATAGGAAACAACTCTGAAAGAAAAATGCCCATCTCTGTTTCAAGTTCTGACCATCAGTACTGGTAGGGCACTTTCAGCTCCTGAGCCACGAGAATGCAGGTAACAATACTGGAATCACAGAGTTTGACAATGAAAGATGATGTCTATATAAGAAGTTTTAAAAGACCCAAACAAGAATTGTGCTTTTTTTATCAATCCCAATTATTACTGGTAATTAAAACAGCACAGCTCATTCGCTACCATATATATACAATACATACCAAAGTACCTGAAATGGACTCAGGTGATTCTTCCTAGTACTCCTTAGTTCCCTGTCATTTTACACATTTAGATAAACAGAATGGTACAACTTTAAGTAGTGTCATACCCCTACTATTTCTCAAATGTTATGTTGACATTGCAATTCTTTCCTGAAAATTCAATGTAGATTTTACAGAAATTTTAACTTTGTTCAAAATTTTGCTACTGCCAGACATGAAGTCAGCCATATTGACAGCCTGATATCTTAATTTTTCCACAGGCACAACCTTCAAGGCAACTGAAATTCTGCACAGGGAAAAAAAGGTTCCTTTACTAAACACTTATATATAGTTTTCACATTCTGCAATCATAGTTTCCAACTGCTTTTTAGTGTGGTAAGAAATTAGTAGAAATCTGTGACTATTATAAGCAAGCCCAACATAAACTTGTCATAATTATTCTATTAGATTTTAATTTCAATGTGCATATTTCTTTACTTAAAATTATTCTATCAGTGAACTTACAGTGTTCAAAATTTGATAGTTGTTGAAAAGAAGGGCCAGGATAAAAACATATCATTTATCTATCTTATGATTCTGTTAGAAATGCGTTTAGCTTTTAGAACAAGACAGATATGCAACACTTACACTAAAAAGGAACTAGAAGTCTCGGTAATGCATGTTGGTTGGCATACTGGACCTCCTATGTGTTTTAGCACAAATCCAACCTCCCTAAAGCCAAGAGAAGTTTCTATTGACTTTAGTGGCATTAGAGTGGCCAAAAGGTCCAAGCAAGGTTATTTTATATGCAGTGCCTATTTAGCATAATTTTGCTGCTTCACTTATTGACTTATTATTGTGTAAACACAACTCCAGCCAATCAGTTTAACTCTTCAAATTAACAGAACAGCTATGGGGGAGTAGTTTCCATTTGTCAACAGATATATTATAGAAAGTTGGTTGCACTACCTCATTACTCTTGCTTTGTGAAAGAGCCAGGCTATCATTTGTCAATTCCTCATCATCTGCATTATTCCTGTTAAGAACTTTACTCTTCTTCTTCTTGGATCCTCCATCACTAGCCGTGCTGCTATTATCTTCTTCATTACCTTCCTCATCGTTGTCATCCTCATCACTTCCACTCCCATCATCTTCATCATCATTATCTCCATCACTTCCCTCTTTCCGCAGAGCATTTTTGCCTTTTTTTTTCTCAGCAGTGGGACGCCAGTCATTGTCATCTTCACTATCATAGTCATCCATATCATTTAGTTCTTCCATCGATACAAAATCCAGCAGAGGTCGGTTCCTGCGCAAGTTCCATTTTTTTGGTTCATTTGTTTGCTCATCAGGCACAGCATCAGGTTCAGCTGCTTTCTCCTTCTCTTTCTTCTTTTTTGGCTTTTCTTCTTCATCTTCTTGCTCTTTCTTTTCAGTTTTAATTACCTCTTTGTCTGCTGTTGGCACCTCTTCTTCAGTAGAGCTTTTTGGCTGCTGCTCTTCTACTTTCTCTTCTGCTGGTTCCTCCTCCAAGACATTTTCTTCTGATTCAGTACAGGAACCTTCACCACTGTCCTTTGATGCATCTTCACTCCCATGACCACTTCCTTCAGAATCTGTTGAGCATATGAAAATTTAAAAAAAGTTCCGACATAAATGTACCCCCAAAAATAAAATCTGTTGAAGCAAGTTGTAAAACAAAAGATTGATCCATGTTCCTCCCTCATAAGGCACTCCACCTATTTTTTCAGCTGGTGTCCAAATACTGCTATTTCAAGTAGTATGTTGAGAATCTGTCAAACATGAGCGCATTTTAAGATGTCAAAAATATAAGATGGTAGAACTTATCAAATGAGCATTATCTATTTCTTTGAACTGCAGCTCATATTGACAATAAGCAGTAGCACAGAGTAATTTCCATGTGAAGACACATCTTAAAGAGTATTCCAGTTTTTAATTTCTGGAGGTGTTTTCTACATCTTCAAACTAAAACAGCTATCCAATAGAGAGAAATTACAAAATGAAGAATTCATGTAAAAAGTACTAATAACAGTATGGATAATCCCACACCTTCATTTTTAGTACATTTATTTTCCTGGGTTTAAAGGCTCTTTTAATTTCCAATGTTAGTTCACTTAATAATCCCACAGAAGCTATGCCTCACTCAGTGATTCAGCTGAACAATGCATAAATTCTAAACTTGTACTCACTTGTACTCACTATTTCCACTAACACAGGCTAACCTGTGCAATAGAAAAGAATAAGATTTACAGTAAAAAAATCATGAAAATAATTTTACTATATAGTACATGTAAAAAATACTGAAAAACCATGTGAGCTTGTTAAATTTTCTAAACATCATCCACCTTGACTATCTCTCACCTTATAAGCACCTACTCCTTTTCATTTGCAATATTAGTTTAATTGAAGGAAAACTCAATATATTTTTTCAAATTAACCAGAAAATATAAAGTTGCTTGATCCAATGCAGGGATCAATTAAGCAATGGTTAAGAGTTTTCTGTCTGCTCAAAGCCATTACCAAGTTCCTGATCCACTGTCATATAGATGCAATGATGAAACACGTTGATGCTTGCAGATCCAAAAAAAAAATCTTAACTGCTTTCTTTACCACCCAAAAATCTCCACTGTTCAGCAATACCTTATACAGATAATTTCTGTGTATATCTACATATATATAAATCCAAATAAACAAACATTAGGGTCAGTGTGCTACACATTTCACACGCTATTTACTTCAACCCCACATAACATTGCCTATGATTACCCAGTTGTTATGTCAATATAATTGTCAGTTTCATCTTCCTCTGAATATATATATACCTGCACGTGGAAGTGTTTGGTGAGGAGACAATTAATTTATCCACAAAAAAAATCCACCAGTGCTACTACTACGGGTCAGGACATTAATGCTATCTATCATCTTACAAGCTAATAGTCAAACGTAATTAGCTGAAGTTTTGAAATAGCTAAACACTCATCAGATACAGACAAGAAAAAAAAAAAAAGCCAGTATTAACTAATATGCAGTCTTAAAAAATTATTTTTAAATTACAGTAACTTACTTTGGATACATAATCTCAGAGTTACGGGATGGGTAAGGTTCAAAGGGACAACAGTGGGTCCTCTGGTCCAACTTCCCAACTTCTAGGCTGACCCTGAAGCAGGGTCAGTCTAGAACATATGGGACAGGACTGCATTCAGACAGTTCCTGGGTATCTCCAGTGAGGAAGACTCCACTGTCTCTCTGGGCAACCTGCTTCAGTGCTTAGTCACCTGCACAGTAAAGTTCTTCCTCATATTCAGGTGGAACTTCCTGTGCATCAGCTTCTGCCTGTTGCCTCTTGTCCTATTGCTTGGCACCATCAAGAAGAGCTTGGCTCCATCCTCTTGACATCCTCCCTTCAGACACTTACAAACATTGGTACAGTCTACTCTTAGTCGTCTCTTCTCAAGGCTGAACCGGCCCAGCTCCCTCAGTCTTCTCTTGTAAGACAGTATGTCCAGAGAAGGGTCATCAAAAGGGTGAGGAAGCTGGGACACTACACAAAGAAAGTCTGAGAATTGGGGTTGTTCAGTCTGGAGAAGAGAAGGCTCCAAGGGAGACCTTACTTTGCCTTTTCTATATATAAAGAGGGCTTGTAAGAAAGAGAAACTTTCTGCCAAGGCCTGTAGAGGCAGAAAAATGGTTTAAAACTAAAAGAAGGTTTGGTTTAGATGAGACACAAGAAACTATTCAATTACCATGGTGAGACACTGAAACAGGTTGCCCAGGGAACCTTTAAATACCCCATCACTGGAAATATTCAAGGTCATGTGGGATGAGGCTTTAAACAACCTGGTGCAGTGAAAGATGTTCCTGACCAAGGCAGGAGGTTGGCTAGATTATCATTAAAGATCCCTTCCAACCCAAACCATTCTACAGTATCTGACTGAAATCATCAATAGATGTTTGGGGGTTTGATATGGGTCAGTTTACAGGACAGCAACCTACTTTGACCTCCTATTTATCTCCAGTTGATCTGTTGGAGGGCAAGAAGGATCTGCAAGGGCATCTGGACAGGCTGGATTGACAGGACAAGACACCTGGTATGAGATTCAACCACGCCAAGTGCACCTCGGTCACAAAAATCCCATGCAGCACTACAGGCTTAGGGAAGAGTGGTTGGAGAGCTGCACAGAAGAAAAGGGCCTGAGGGTGTCGCTCAACAGCAGTGGAGATAAGCCAGCAGTGTGCCCAGGTAGCCAAGGCAGCCAATGGCATCCTGGCCTGTATCACAAACAGTGTGGCCAGCAGGACTAGGGAAGTGATTGTTCCCCTGTACTCAGCACTGGTGAGGACAAACCTTGAATCCTGTGCTTAGTTTTGGGCCCCTCACTTGATGAAAGACCAGAGAAGGGCAACAGAGCTGCTGAAAGCTCCAAAGCACAAATCTGACAAGGAGTAGCTAAGGGCACTGGGGTGGTTTACCCTGAAGAAAAGGGGGCTCAGGGGAGACCTTATCACTCTCTAGAAGTACCTGAAATGAGGCTGTAGTGAGGTGGGGGCTTGTCTCTTTTCCCAAGTAATGACAGAATAAGAAGAAATGGCTTGAAGTTGCACCAGGGAGTCTTAGATTGGATATTAGGGAAAATCTCTTCATGGAAAGGGTTGTCAAGCATTGGAATAGGCTTTCCAGCTAAGTAGTTGAGTCACCATCCCTAGAGGTACAGTATATCCCCACTGGATCATGACCCCTCCATTGCGACCCTGCGCATTTGCGAGGAAAATTTCTTGCAATATTTCTACATCCACTTGCGAGTTTCCGCAGCCGATGCATGCGCAGTGCCTCTGCTCTGCGGAGGAGTGGTGCCAGCCCAGCCCCACAGGAAGGGCCAGGAATCACGCTGTCCCCTGTAAGTCTAAGCACAGCCGGAGACTGAACCCTCCCGGGCACGTGTTACTGTTTCCACGGCTACAGGTGGGGAAGGGAAGTGCCCCAGGAAAGTGGGGCTGGCCGCAGCGGCCAGCAGGACATGCTCACTCTGCTGCCGCAGCTGAACCCACCCCATGCCGTGGTGGCACGGGGCTGGGGCCAGGACGTGGCGGGCACGAGCACTGGGGCTGGGAGGGGGGCCTGGCAGTGGGGGGGAGCAGCGGCACAAGGTTTGGGCTGTGAGCACGTGTGGTGTCAGCAGCCTGGCAGCAGCTGCAGAAGCAACAGCATTGCCGAAGAGAAGCCAAAGTATTCTCAGGGGAGGTCTCCCAAGTCCGAGGGGGCTCAGAAACACTTCCTTTTGCTCCCCTCTGCTGAGAGAGCCCGTGGGAAGGAGCGGAAAAGTGTCCTCAGCGCTTGGGAGTGCCAGGGGGTGGAGCAATGCGCATGGCCTGCATGCATATTAATGACCTGCGCGTCTTTGCGAGTTTGATGTTTTGTGAGAGCCCTGGCATGACCTGTTCCTTGCAAATCTGGGGGTATAACTGTATTTAAAATATGTGTAGATGAGGCACTTAGGGACACAGATTAGTGGTGGTCCCAAAGACCTTGAAGGTCTTTTCCAACCTAAACAATTCTACAATTCCATAATACTTGCCAGCTCTCAAACTCTTTACAAGCAACTCCTAAGGCTAGACTCTCATACGAGTCATTTATATCATGGATTAAATGCCATATGTATGTCAAAAGCAAAATGTAATTTTCTATCTTATTTCACAGGTTCTGAGCGTGTACGTGCCCTACTTGTCTCACTGTAAACAAGGTAGTATAGGATTCCTCCATGTTCAAATTAACTGAGCAGGATTTTTAACTTAACTTTTATTGTCTCTTGTTTTATTTCCCCATTATAAGTCCATCACAGACATTTGTTGTGATGCTCTAACTGTGCTGTTGCATTTCTAATTATGCTTGGACTTTTCATTAATTTCAGCTTCCATTTAGTATTTGGGGGGAATCAGTCTGCGTATAGTTTGATCTTCAAGAGCACCTTAAATTACTAACAGTAATTTTTCTACATCAATACAACATGCTGCGAACAATTTAAAGCAGAGAACAAATGAACACTATTTTCATTCACTTTTCTTCAAATTCTCTTTGTCTTCTGCCTATACATTTTTTTGTACTCTTCTTTCTGCATTCCCATACACACCAGTGATACCTATAGTAAGAGGTATCTCTCCTTGGTCTGTGTGCATCCACTGTGATAGATGGTTTTCTAGAAAAAGCTATTCTGTGATAACAGCAATTTTCCCAGGTGTTCTTCTGTCAGCTGTACTTTTACTGAGGAAAAGGCTGCAGTATACAATTTTCTCCTTGAAAGAAATGCTTAAAGAATGGCTTTTTCAAATTGGCAACCATATCATGTCATTCTCTGTAGGAGAGAAGTCAAGCTACTCTAAATGAAAGATGGGACCAGATACACCATCAAATAGTGAAGAATAGAGAGTTCCACTGGGAACAAATATGAGAGATAACAGTTTGGACAAAGACTTCATTTATTTCTCTGCACCTTGTATCTTTAGCTATACTAAGCAAAACAGTAGGTGGCAGTCAAATCCGAAGAGGATAATTCTGAAAGGCATTCTCCAAAATAGAACATTATGATACAGAATTAACATACCAAAACCCACATAATAAAGAAATACTCCACTCAGCTGTGGAGTCTTGTATGTAGTATGCACAAGACTTCAGGATAAAGCTACTGAAACGACTACAGCAGTAAAAAAAAAAAAAATCTCCCTGAGTTTTGCAGGACCATTTTACAAACAACTTTTAACATGATGTCCCATAATTTATTTTTTTTAACATTCTAAGAAAATTCATCTATACAGACAGTAAGAGCTGCACTATGTAAGTACCTGGCCAACCGTTCACACAACAGTCAGATTCTTCAATGCAGTATTTACCTTAACAACCAGCTCTATAAAAAGCAGATTTATTGCTTGTTTTAAGTGAACTCTAAAGGACGAGCTACCTAAAGGCAATCATGGAGTTGCCTCTTCCATTAACAAAGGTTAATAAGCTCCAAATAGTAGATGAGAAGCATCTAAAATTATATTAGCAATTTCTTTTATTCGCACTGAGTCTCATCTGAGTCTTGCCCATGTGCTCACCTAACAAGAATACAATCAAGAATCCTGAAACATTGAAAAGTAGTGAAAAATGTGAAAACCTGAGCAAGCAATACAGAATGCAACTACCAAGTTATTCCTACTAAGTAATTCCTGCTAAGTAATATTGCTCAGTAATAACCTACAGCCATTATGTAAGAAGTCATAGAGCTCACAGTGCCCTTCACAATACACTCTTTTTGAGCACAGCAAGAAAAATTGTACAGATATGGTTAATGTCACTTCACCACCTTGTCTATGTTTTCCCCCATCCCAAAGCGAACAGCAAATCTTTGACACGATGACATGAAATTACCTAGGTATCTCTGCCAAAACACCGCACTACACGCCATGTACACAATCCTGCACCCAGGGTTTTTGCACCCTGACAGATGGGAAGCATGGAAAAGCTACCAAAAGTACACGTCAATAACAGCCTCTGCCCGTAAACATCCTTACAAGAACAGCTCCAGAATCACAAAAACTCTTTTGCACACGTGCTATACCAAACATGCAAAAGCAGCTGTATTTCAACACATCTGGCCTAGAAATCACAAATAATTTAAAGACTCCACAATACCTTAAAGAAACATTTAAACTAACTAGGAAGTCACAATAATTATAAGTGGATGCAAAAAAAAAAGGCAGGAAAACCTAGATTATATACAGAAAATACAAATTTTTAAATTGTCAAAGGCTGAGTTTTTTAACTGGTAAAATCACGACCACATTTGTCTATTAGACTGAAGACACAGACATCCATTATGCTAAGACCAATACAAACACAAGCAAGAACTGAAAAGCCTTAATACCTCACTTTCAACATGTGTTCAAAAAAGAGAACCTAACACCAGTTACACAGTTATGCCCCTGGCTTTCAACGCTGTTTTTTGCCATATATGATGCTGGTAGACTACAAGCAATTTAACACTAGTAATTGACAGTTCAAAAAATTGAACTGTTGAAAGTAACACAATCAAGAACACACAAAACCAAACCAACACAGATATTACATAGTTATTACATAGATATTACATCATATTACTGCTCTAGAGAAAAAAATTCACTTGTCAAATACTGTTTTGAAAACAAGTATCTATGTAATCTGTATTAACTGCAGCTGTAGACCGGGCAGAGTAGGAAATGAAACTGACCAGGATTAGATGATCCAGGATTAGATGTTTCAGAAAATAAGTACAGTCAACTTATTCTACTTTGTGGTTCCTCGTTTGTGGATTCATGTCTTTGCATTCTGATTTTTCACGATTGGGGAGGTCTGTTTCGCGCGGCACTTGCAACTGTGCCTGTGCGAACTGATAGTTATGAATATCCAAATTAGGCAGTCATAAATACTCAAATTAACCCCCACACCATGCCACACGGACCACCACCAGACTGCTCTGCCTGCGCCGCTCCAGCCCCACTCTGTAAGGTCTTTCTGCAGCAGTTCCACTGGTGCTGCGCCCACGCTGCACCCACCCGGTCCCACTCTGCTGAGTGAGGCAGCTGCAGCAGTTCCACTGGCACCACACCCATACTGCACCTGGCCTGCTCCCCTCCATGCCATGCAAGGCAGCTGCAGCAGGTCCCCTGGCACCGCGCCACACGTGCCCTGTTCCACTCCGCTCCGAGTGAGTGGGCTACAGCAGGTCCCCCGGCACTGCGCCTGCCCCATTCCACTTGGAGCAAAAAGGCTGCATGCACCGCTATTAAAGACTTACACTCTCAAGTTACACGTGGTGTCCAAGACTTACTCAGAGTAGATGTGCTGTCTGATATCAGACACCACATCTACCCCGAGTATGGCAAGAGCAGGTCTACCCATTCAGAGAGACACCAGGACAGTGGCGTGGGCGGCTCCCCACACCAGTATCCACAGCCGAGAGAAAAGGGGTTTTTCCCGGCGTGGGGTGACTGTGGGTGCCAGGAAACGTCGACACAAACACCAATGCACAGCGGGGCAGTGCTGAAACAGCACCGGAGCGCGCCGGGGCTGAGTGTGGAGGTGTGAGGGGGTGGTGCAAATTTGCATATTAATGAGCTGCCTATCACTGCAGACAGAAGGCTTTGTGGGGGGGACCAGACTCGTGGTAATGCCGTATTCAAGGGCCAACGGTATTTATTTAGTTTCACAGAGAAAATGATGGGAGAGAAACATAAAGTAAAGTAGTCTTGTAAGCAGTTTCCTCACTTCTACACTAAGAGTAATTGTATCACATGGCATTTCAGTGGATGTCTCTTCCAGTCACAAAACTATTCAAAACTAAAGGTTGCCAATTTTGACTTGAGTCAATACAAAGGGCCTTATTTACAATGCTATAACATGGATGAATTTAGTTGTGCTGCCTCTTGAGTTTCCTTGACACTTTCCAGTTTCTCCATTTTTAACATCTAGCTGTTTGGGATAAAGTATTGCATAGCCCATGACTTGCTTCAGCAAAGTTGAAGTCCTAAATAATCCATAAAACTCAATTTCAATACAAATTCCTGAATAATAAGCTAGAGTATATATTAAAACAAACATCAAACAAAAAACCCAAAGAGTTTCACACCTTGTACAAGGCAAGTGACATCTGAGATAGGTTGTTCCACACGTTAGCTAAGACTAAATCGCTGAGGCATTCTAACAAGTACCTGCTCCTGAAATCATTAAAATATCCCAGTCTCGCTGGGCACGTCTAGACTCCGAGAGAAGGCCAGGCTACAAAAAGACCATCCCACCACACTGGAGTTACTAAAACACAGAAGAATCTTCTCCATGTAGCAGGAAATTCACAGGAGATAAACAAACACACACAAAAAAAAGAGGAGACGCAAAAAAAAAAATACAGCAGGAATAGTGAAGTAGAAGGAAACTCTGTTTAAGACTGAGTGAACAAGCAGAACGACACTGAGTCAATGAGCAAGGGGGTCTGGAAGGGACAGACAGACTGGAAAGACAAGGTATAAAAAGTCACAGCAGGGGGAAAACAAAGAAAAATAATGTCATCCCATCACTAAATCCACCCTGCCCAGACAGTGGAACAAAAGCCTTGATTGCTGTTATCTTTCTCCTCTGCTGTCAGTAAGCGCACAGAATAGCACACATCTCAGTGCTTCCAAAGAGAATGCAAGTTGAAAATGCTTGTCAGTCACTCCAAAGTTTTACTTTAAATGGCAGACATCTGTACAGAACACAGATTTTACCTCGGGTGAAGATAATCCAAGTGAACACAATGTTTGTCTTTTCCAATTTATCAACTGGAAAATGCCCTTGTGACTCCATTCTGAGGAATTACAAATTAATATGTAATTACATGATAATTTACTAATGATTAACTAGTCAATATTTTCTTTTACCTTCACTGTCTAATGAAACTTCCTATGACTTTACTTTTGTGTATTATTTAAGTTTAGTCTCAAAAACAAGCACATTAGTTTCTTCATCAAAATTTCAGTACTCTTGATCACTACTTTGTAAACATTTCTTTTTATTACAATATCCTGTACAGGAAAGCAAAAGTGGAATCCCAATTGTGCTAAGAGGAAACAAATTACAGAAAGGTAATGATATCTGCAACTTTTTATTTCTAGACCGAGACACAGGTTTTTCAGACTATCTAATATGGTATATGCATTTATGTAGATCCTTACATGTTTTAAACAGAATTTCTACTGACTTCAGTGGCAGAAATAATACATAATACATACACATGGCATCAAGTCAGGCTTCACACTCGACACCAAAAAAAGAAGTCTTTAAAAATTTGAGTCTACAAGACTTGTAGCAGAAATAGGGACAGCATCAGCTCTTCAAAGGCAGCATTCAGCTATGCTCTTCTTAGCTACACTGTGTTAGAGAACCAGTCCTTAAATTCACATAGTATTCTTCTTCAGGGATCACACTACATTTCTCTGCATCATTTCAATTTCAGTGTACGTGTTGACAAAACTGACCAAGTTCACTGATGAGAGAGAAGAGAAGTGGTAAATCCTTGCTTTGGAGTCCTGCTGGGAATTATTCTACGCCTATACTCTGATTTCTGACATTAGTATATCTCCAGGTGTTCTCATTGCAGGAAAAAAACCAACCCACACCCCCCCTCCCCAACAAACAAAACAAACAAAGAAAACAATCCCTCCCAGCCACCCCCCTCCTCCCAAAAAAAACCTCACCAAAGCATGTTCTAGTTAACTTAAAAGCAAAACTTCAAATAATTGATGGGTATTGTAAATTATATTATCAGAAACCCTCTGTTAAGTATATAATTATATATATATACCACCACTTCAAGTCACATATTTGTATGCTCTGACTCCAAGGGACAATTTTGTTGACTGATTCCACATAAAGATCACATATGCCATTCTTTCTTAAGATACACATTTTTCCAAGATGTTTATAAAAACCAGAAGACTACAGTACTTTAGAAAATGTCATTACTACTAGAAACAGAGAAGTCATTAAAAATTGCTTCATCCAATATTAACGTAATGAAAAGCCTGCAGGCCTGAAAACTATTTACACTAAGTGAATTTACAAGAATATACCAGTTCTAAAATCAATCTCCCTAAAGAGATGTCGGAATGTTGAGATCTTTAAAGTGGAAAAGGCAGTAACTGACTGTTGATGTGACCTATATCCAAAAGAAAATAAATTAACTATGCTTTAAGTAAAGGCCACACCTCCCATGGAGTTTTTGGTGAAAATGGAAGGAATGTGATTTCAAATATTTTCTGTAACGAAAGAAATTTATCAAGTCACCAGGACTCCAAATATAAAAATTCAGAAATGCCAATACTTCCCTAAGACTATTCAATAACAACTTCTCAAATACTTATTGCATTACATATTCCCAGACATCTGGCAGAACAATGAACATCTGTAAAAGTTTAAGTGCTTAAGGTTCAGCTCATAGATGTGCACAGTATCGTGTACTAGCACATACCACTGGAGATCATACACATGGACACAACACAATCATCAGGGAGAAAACAACTTCAGAACTCGTTTAATTCAGTATTTAAATAATCCTGTAACTTTTAACTTTCAAATGTGTTTTGTTAATTTAAACACATACGAGCATCTGTGTATGAAATAAACATATATTGTGAAGCAGTGGAATTATCATACTTACAGGTTTTTTCTGAGTGCACGAGTAAAATTTATACTCATTTTCCATGTAGAAAGACTGATTCTTCTTTCTGACATTTATTTCCTTTTGTAAGCAAACTATACTATGTGATTCTGAATTCAAACAAACAATAAAATCTGATTTGCAATGGACTGCACGAGCAGAGGCCTCTAAGGTCATTGAAAGAAGAAAAAGAGCAACATCTGTGAGTGTACTGGAGAAATGCACATTATGCTTTCAAGGCTCAATTCACAGTGAGAAAAAGGAAAACTTTTTTTTTTAGCAACGATACAGAACTTGTCTAGTAAGGTTGCTTGCATGTATATACAAAAATTCTGCATATACATGTATATATATAACTTCAAAATTATCAGTTTTATTTATGGGGGAGGGGGAGCATGGATGTAAAAAAGTCTCTACTTCATCACTTCTTCCATCCAAATCTTAAAGGACTAGGTACAACTAAATTTTAGAGTACGTAATATCAGCTTCATTTCAAATCAGCACAGACGTTTTGTTTCAAGTATTCTGCAACTATTCATTTAACCCCTACTAAAAGTAAAAATTACTTTTTCTTTCAATTTAAGATGTTACTTGTAATTATTTCCTATTCCCCAACTTCTCCAAACCCTCACAACTTTCTTCCTCCATATTGAAAAATCTTTGAATAAAGTGCAAATTGTCAAACTGTCTTGCTACTTCGAAGTACTATATACTATATTTTCAATCTTACTAAACAAAACATTAAGTTCTCCTCCAAAATATTTATGTACAGAAACGGTAAAACAATACTATATGAGATATATGAACACAAAAAAGCAATTAGGAAAACATTTTTTAAGTGGAACCTGGGTGTTTGTCATATGCTTGTGTCAAGTCAGTGTCACATTTCTAAGGGAAAATCCACTCAGCTTCCTTGAAATGAAATTGAAAGACTCTCAAGCTAGATACTGACCACCTCCCCAAGCCTACATACAATATCCTGAAAGTTACAAGACTCTTCAGCATTTACACATTGTTGAGTCAGGAAGCTGCATTCATTATTTGTAATTAACGACTGCCTTTTGCTCAACTAATACACTGCTCTGAATTAAATTCTGCCAACAATTCTGTTCCAAAACAGGGAGACTCTTTAGTAAATAAAAATAATTTCCTTTTATGCAAATGGTATCCTGACTCAAAAGAAAGGATCAAAAATCCCCAGAACACAAGTAAAAGAATAAATGAAACAAGTCCGCAGAAGTCCCACCATGATACTGGTAAGATTACAATAACTTCACTCTTTTAAGCCATTGCAGCCTACTTCAACCAGACCAACCAAGTGAAATATGCCTAAGCCTGGGGGGGGCAGGAAACAAAAGATACCAACAACCCCTCACCTCCTATAAAACCACACCAACAAAACCCAACCAAACAAGCCCAAAACAAACCACAAACAAGGAGCACTAGGGCATGTCTTAAAACTGACAATGGATAAATTATTATTAACCATTTTTGAGTTATCAATACAGAGGAACTTTCCAAATGTTAAAAAATGAGCCTGTAAGTGGAGATGGGGAATATTTTTGCACTATATATTTACATAAAAGCACACATCAGCATAGCTAGTGCAGAAGAAACAAAGTGAAGCTATTTGCCAAGCTGTCAAAATGCTTCCTTTATATCTTGCACATCCTGTATCTCCTTTATTTCCCTCAACATTTACCACACAACATCCAATGTGTACTTAATATTGACAAACATGGTCCTGCCCCTCCTCTCTCTTCCCTCCAATATACTTGGACTTATTAGTTTTATTTCAGCATCTTGTGTATTTTCAGTTTTTGTGAATGTTCACTGCAGATATAGGAATCTGCACATATAGAAAAGACTGCAAACCAACACTATTCTGAGGCAAGGACTTCCTTCTGGTATGCAATGCATACACCTTTCTGCATAGCTATCTGAATGAAGTTTGTCTACTGTAAAAACCAACAGAAACCTGAATAGATTATCTTTCTGCTTTAGGTCCTTACTCACCGAGTGGAATTAACCTTGAGAAAAAGGCAAGTTCATAAATCCACAACAAACTATTATCCGGACTTGTTCAAAACAAAATGCGTTTACATCTTTCTTGTTTCAATACTAAATACAATAAATATTTCAAAAGTTATCTCCACACTGAAGAAATAAAAAGCAATAAATACAGCTAAAGTAGTCTGCACGGAAGCTACTCAAATCCTTCTACCAAAACTTGTTTGATAATCACGAGAATTCTGTCGAGGAAAAAAATAACCGTAGTGGAAGTACTGATTTCCAGTTATGCAATCAAGTCACTCCCTTCAAGGGGCTCTAGGTCCCAGCAGTTCACTATAAGCATTCTGTCTCCTATATCATATTAAATAAGCAACCATAAACCAAAACTGAGATAATTCTAAACCGAAGAGGTGAGAAAGCATATTTACCTGAAGCATCTCCAACTTTAAAATCACTGTCATCAGAGCTATCATAATCTAAAGCTTCCAGCAGTGAAGCTGCCAAAGGCTTCACTTGTCTCCTCTTCGAACTGCGGTCCACTGCGGGGAAAAAAAACTCTTGTTACAGGGCGGCACAACGAGCCTTCGGCACCGCTAAGGCACTGAAATGGCAAGGCGGGGACGGGCAGGGGCAGTCCCGAGCGCGGCCGGGGACACGCTGCCACAGGTGAGGGCGGGCAGAGCGGAGCGATGGTGCTCCCTGCAGGCACCGCGGACGGCCTGCGNCGAGGAGGGGCCGCGGCCGCCCCCGCCCGGTGTTCCCGCGGAGCCGGAGCCGCGATGGGGACGGGGTGGGGCCACCCCCCCACAGTCCTTGTACACACACAGTTTGGCCAGGGCCAAAATGGGCCACCTGCACAAAACCTTCATGAGATGTTTAAAAAGACCCGAGGGAATAATCTGGGGTTTGGCTTTTTCCTCAAACTTGTTTTTGTAATTAGAACAGGGATATCTTAAAAGAGCTGATTCTGTGGCACACTAGTATGACTTCACGAGCTTGAAGATCAAATAGTGCTAAACACACGAAAACTTCCAACAGAATCATAAGAGCTTTAAAATTGGAAGACTTGTTTAACATTGGATAAATGCGAGTAGGTCCGATGAGTTCTACGATGAAGGGTGAAGGGGACATAAATTTCAGCAAGTGTACACTGTCACCAGAGCCTGCACTACATTTAGCACAGCACTGCATGTGTCACCAACACACACACTCCCAGAGCCAAAACTTCTCTTGGTATTGCAAAGACAGGTAGTGTGTCATTGGTGTATAAGCCTTCTGTTTTTAAATAGAGCACAGAGATGGCTGGTCGGTGAATGATGTAATTATGGAGCTGAAATATTTTCCATAATAATTTTCCATCTTTCCAATTTTAAGTATTTTGGAAGGACAGAAAATTTCAAAAATAAGTGTGAATTCTATGTTAATTCTGTCCTTTGAATTTTTTGTAGCACAATTTCACATCCATAGCTGATGTGTTCACACTGACACCTCCTGTTTCCTTCATCAATTCTTTGGCTACATAGTAAGTGTGACTTCAAAGTGAATTCTTTTCCTGAGCCTGGTTTTGCCAGCCCTAACCAAATATGCTATCGGCCCATGCATTCTAGTATTTTCTGCAAAACTCTGATCAGCTTCCCTGTTCAGCTAGGAGTTGCATGTCACAGCTTTTCACTCCCTGGGTGATTTATTTTCTTTTAACTGGCATCCCCATCCTACTTTCCCTTCACACACTATTTCAGTCTTAAAAGTCAAGTGGCAGGGCTCAGATTCCTTCAGTTAGACTCTGCAGATCCATGCTGACGTGCACCAAGTTCCGCAGAACCCTCCTCCTGCCAGTGGTCAAGTCCCTGATTATGTCCCATACACAGTGATTGGCAGGACAGCTCAAATCACACATAAAGCGAAGGAAAGGTAAAGAACTGCCCCCAAGTTTGGCCTAAATAGACGAGCAGAGTGAGGGCACAAACAGCTTTGAAGAATGAGAGCTTCAGACAAAGGGAGAGGAACCCTGTGAAAAACTGAAGGATTTTATGAATCCTTTAACTATGAATGCCAAAGCAGGTGTATGGACTCTCTGGCTTTCAGTTCAGCCCTCTGGGGTAGCCCGAAATGCTAGGATTATTCCAGTCTCTACCTACATAGTTCTGGCAGGAATAGGTGATCAAACAGAAGTGAATAAATGGCTGCCTGCCCCTACTCCTCATTAACTCCTGATATTCCCCAACTGCTCCTTCCTCTTTTCCTCTTCTGTAGTCTGTCCCATTACTCAAGCCCTCTCAGCCCTTCTCTTACTCTTTCTTGTCCCAAACCTTTTACTTTTCATCTCCTTTTTTCCCTCTCCAAAGGAATATTCACACTTCCATTTCTGAAAATAGCATGCACACACGCTTTGTTATCTTCTGTACTCAGCTTGCATACTTTGCCCTCATTCCTCTAAAGAAAAAAACCCTACATCAATAAAATGAAAAGAACTGTGAAGTGACTGAAATTTATTCACTGTTTCCCTAACCTTCTGGGCACTACAAACATAGGATTTACCAACAAATCCTCCAAATGTAGTAATTAAAAGTAAATAAAACATACAGCTCAGAAATGAAGTAGAGCTAGCAATTTACCTTTTGATTATCATTCTTTGGAAGTTTCTGGCTATTTAAACATGACCTTTTAAAAGGTAATTCCCCCCTTAGTAGAGGCTAACCTCCTTTAGTAGAGTCAGATTATTTCAAATAAGGGCAAGAGGAGGGAGAATTAATGCTCCAAATGAAAGAAGCCTTCAGAATGACTAATCCCCTTTACCTTTATACAATGAATTATATGTATGTATTTTAAAAAACAAAAATAACATGGTTTACTGGATGAGTTTGTTGTCTGAAAGTCACATCATAAAAATTGTTAATATTCCTTCTCTAACTTTTATGTTTAGAAGCTTTAATCATGACTCAAAATTTTGCCACACCTGAAATAAATCATAGACAGAAAACCAGTATAAAAATGGAAACACTAAATCTGCCCCAAATAGTTTAGTAATGCAAACACAGAAAAAGAAACAGAAACAGACAGCTATAGCATCATAAACTTGCTATACTGCTTTACTTGTATAGCAGCTATACAAATAAACTGTGAGACAACATGAGACACAATATTAATTTTATTTTGTTGGGGAGCATAGTGGTAGAAGGGTATTTAAGAGGAAAAATGAACCCAGTTTGCAGGTATTTACATGTAATACATTTCAAGTATGAAGGATGCCTGAAAAAAACCCCCACAAACTTGTCTGCAAATTCAACAGAGAACAGGAGACCAATACATTGTGTTAAGCAAATTGGTATGGCAAATGTCCTCTGCTGCAAAGAAATGACAGATGAAAGAAATAGCAATCTGTGAAATATATTCAAATCAAATTCAAGAAATTTGTGACTGATGGAGCCAAGGTGATTTCACTGGAGGGATAAAAATGGAAAAGGAACATGGTAGAAGCCAAGGAGAATCATGGCAACAGCAGAGCTGCATTTTTGAAAACCAGAGAAAGGAACAGCGCTGTAAATGTGAAGGGAGATGAGTGTAGACAAGAATTTTAGCTGAATGGGCAGATAGAAAAGCTGCACATGACATATGTTTTGCATTGAATACTTCAGACGTTACTTCAGTGGCAGAATATCCTGTGAGGTCTGAGTTGAGGATGATGTCCTTTGAATGGGCATGAGTAACAAGGAATGGTCTCATAGTGGCATTATGAGAATTTTATTCTATAGAGGTGCTGAAATCATTCAGACTAAGTGGACAGACAGAAAAGTGGGAAAGGAGCAAGTATATGTGATACTGTCTACTCATTTCCCCAATTCCAGTTATTTCCAAAGTTGTGAGATTCTTGATGGTGATGTGGTTTGTCCACTTAGAGGCCAGGAATGAATCTTTCTTCTAAGAACTTGTCTATTCTCCCTTGTAAACCTTGTAGAGTTCATAATACCACAACATTATTTGGTACAGATTTCCACAGATCTACTACCTTGTGTATGAAAACAACCTTGTTTTGTTTTCTTTGAACCTGGCTCATATTCTCCTATACCTCCCAAGTCATGTCTTTCCCAGGCTGAAGAATCCCAGCTGACAGTTACTTCTGATGGTGTGACTGAGATACACTTCAATTTCTTCAATGACCCCTCTTTATCTTCAATGAATCTCTTCCTATCTTTATAGATAGCTTTTTTGTAATGAGAAGGCAGCCCTGAAGTGGAGGCAAATAGTGCATTTATTGAGCTGAATAATGTTTTCTTTTTTGTTTTCTAATTTTTGTTCTCTGTTATTTGCATGTGATTGTTAAGATTTTTTTGTTGTTGGGTCATGGAGTGAACACTGACTGCACAGAAATGACACTTCTATATCATAATCCCAAGGTCTTGTTCCTAAGACAGAACAATCAGCTCAGAGTCTATCATTTTAAGTGCTTTTCCTCAGAAGCATGCATTTATCTACACTGCCTTTCACTTCCTTTGCATTTATCTAGATTGAATTTCATCTGCTATTTTATTTACTGCCCAGTCAAGTAAGAGGAGTAGTAGTTGAATGTCATTAGTAGTTGAATTGTTTCATGCCTGAATCCTTTTAGAGGTTTTGTGACAGCGTTGGTTTCCTAGTATTTTGTCAGAGAATTTTATCCTTTTTTTTAATCTTTCCCCCCCACCCCTTAATATTTTATCTGTAGCTGGTTCCGCAATAACTTCAAATTCAGACAGATTGTCCACGGAGTCCTCTTCCTCCAGGGTTCACAGGTTCACAGGTTATTCTAAGTTGCAAGGGACACACAGGATCATCTAGTCCAACTCCCAAGTGAACGCCCACCCAGGGATCTATAGCAGTCTGGCACAGGAGCACCTTCATTTCTTTTCCACAAAAAATAGGAATGGAAACAATTTCCTACCTGAGCATTTAGATCCTTTGAGCAGTCCTTTACTGGAATATACTGAAACAAAAGTTTTTCTTTTCAGCAGCATTGCCATTTCAGACCCATGTGTTGTGCATTTGTGAGGTCATTCACATTCTCGAATTTAAATGCTCAGTTATGATTTTCTAATTTTTAAGTGTCAGACAAAATCACACTGTTGGTCTTTGTTTGAGACCTGCACCAATATGCACTTCACCTTCCTAGATCAGTTTGTCTGCCAGTGATCAAGACCAGCGGTGATGTGATGCAGCCCTGAGACCTTGGATCAGACTCTGGAAAAAGAACTATTGAGAAAGTGCTGGGAAAAGTCTTGCTGGTAGGACTCTGCAGCTCTGGAGCTGCCTTGATGCTCAGGTCTTACCTATGGTTCCTACCTGAACAATAATGTACAGTAAACCCTCAGTACTTTGCAGTTCTTATCTCACAGGGTTCAGTTCATCGCAGTTTCTTTTCCCGTGAAGACGGCCCCATTCTTTCTGGCATTTTTGCGTCTGCACATGCACAGTCTCCCTGCTGCGCTGAGGGGCAGCACTGATACTCCCTGTGGGGTGGGATAGCCACGCCCTGCAGGGCGGAGGGGCAGTGTCTCTCGCTCACTTGGGGACCTGCCAGAGTTCACTTCCCATGCCCAGAAATCGCAGCTGCCACCTCCCCTCCTCCACCATGTCAGGAGCAGCCCCTGCCACTGTGCCAGGGCCAAGTGCGGCACCTGCCACTGTGCAGGAGCCAGGCTCATGCTGGTTCGTGGGTTTAAACCCATTTAGCCACCGCTGCCAAAAGTCATGGAGTGGCCACGGCCACCCCAGAGATTCTCCGGGAATTTTAGGTGGGATCCTCAGAGAGCCTGCTCGGCCGCCATGCCATTGCTGTTCCCATGGTGATGGGCTGTTGCAGGACCTGGACAGGCACAGCGAACTCCTTGCCCTCGCTTCCCCATGAGCAGCGGATGATTCAAGGGTCCCCAGGCCGCTGCTCACAGCGTGAGGGAGCAGGGAAGGCCACAGAGCCACAGCAAAAGCCAGATTTCCAGCAAGAACCTGGTGCTGTGCTTGAGAACGGCCACACTGCAGTGCCACCAGATCCTGGCTGTGGGCAAGTGCAATGCCTGCTCTCGCTTGCAAGCGGGCAGGCGTTTGAGCCCCCCCCTCTCCAGCAGTGATCTCCTGGGCCAATAAAATGGGGGTGGAACCTGGCCACCAGGACCTCCAGTGGTTCCCGGGTTGTGCTCGCAGCGGTTCCCGGGTTTAAACACTTTTTTTTTTTTAAACTGGAGCATGATGGCAAATGCCAAACCTGGCACGAGTGAGCCGCTGCATTCCCTAGGGTGCTGGCTGCCCTCCAGTGCTCGGCATGCCCCAGCAGCACCACGGAAGGCACTGGTGCTCTGGGGCTGAGGGGGGCGGTGTGGCAGGTGAGACTTTTTTGCATATTCATGAGCTGGTTATCTTTGTGGAACATGGGCTCTGTAGGAGGTAAGAAGACCTTGATTCCAGTGAAATTCGAGGGGCAACTGTATTGCCTTGCCTATTCTTACCAGGATCTTGCCTGATTCTATTACCAAAAAAGGCCAGAAAAGAACTCTCTAACACTCATTTTTGAGTATTAGAAATAAAGCATTTCTTTATTTATGGCAGCCGAGACTGCAGGAAATTTATTCCAGATTGTGCACCCTGAAATTCATTGGTAACACACTTTTATTCTGCTAATTACAAATTTAGGCATTGCCTGATCTGTTCTGTCCACTTTCCAAGTGCATTCCATCCATCCCTGCCCCAGACATGCCTCTAGAAATTGGGTCAGAGGTCTTAAAACAACTCCTAGAGTCTGATTCCTTCCTCTTCCTCAGCTTGCCCTTTTGTTGACCCCTCACTTCTGGCACAGAATCACCCTGAGTCCACAACTAGTCTTGACCAGCTTGTTAGCTGTGTTTTCCTTTTTCATCCTCTTTATCAGGTTCATCTCCCAAATAGAAGAGGCCCTGCTTCCTTGTAGAAATTTCTACCTGTTAAAACTTCTAGCAAAGAATGTTAAACACCCTGACAAATACAGAGAAACTGTCTACAAGAAATTAAAGAACATTTCCTTAAGGCTACAATTTCAGCTTGACCAAGGCTTTCCTTATCACTGTATACCTGGCTGGCAATCATTAAACTGCTGTCTGACCCTGGTTACCATCTCCAGATCTGCTCTACTCTTTTTCTTTGGGCCTTGGCACTCTGCTCTGTCTGCCTTGCTGTCAGCACCAGATTCTCACTGACTTTCCCCTAGGGAGCAACCCCCTCCTGCAGCTCCCTGACTTCTCATTCAGATGAATTTCAGATAAAGTACTCCTTTTGTTCTGAAGATGTTCTTGGTTTGTGATGAATGTGTATTCTTTGTACTTACATTTTTCAATCAAGGGAGTAAAAAATTAGCCTTTTCACTTATTCCCATGGTCACAAGAAGAGCAGGAAGCATTTTACAAAATGTATTCGGGTTTAGGAATAGTATTCTCTGGTTTAGCGCTCCCATATGCCACTCGATCACTTCCCCCTCCCCCTGCCCTGGGGCAGGCTGGAAGAATTGGAGGCACAGAAGGTAAAGATGATGGGTTGAGATAAAACCATTTACTGGAAACAGCAATGAGATAAGAAAACAAACAGTAACAGCAACCATATCAATAACAAAAGCTTACAAGAGAGGTGAGGATTCACATGCAAAATGCTCACAGAGGAGGCTGACTGGACCATGCCTCCACCATCCAGTCTCCCAAGTTTGAAGCAAAACCCTTCTCCTGTCTTCAGAAAATTACTCAGAGTGGTATAGAACAACCTTCAGGTCCCAGCCATGTTTACCCCTGGCTACTGCAAAAATTAACTTCATCCTGGCCAGAACCAGGATGAAATGGTATCACAGAAACCAGTCTTTACCTTCCTTGTTTGCTTAACTGTTCCCTTTTGTCAGTAGTACTGGTGCATCACAGCCAGTTACCCATTCCCAAGAATTCTTAGGGGCCTATGAGGACTTCTTAAGGGTGTTTGTCACTGTGCAAACCCAAAAACCTTATGGGATCCCAAACTCAGCCATCCATTGAAGTCATGACAGATTCTTCCACCAACACAGCCTTTTCCTTCTTCACTGTTGGAGGAAGGAATTATGTGCAATACAAGTAAAGAATGCCATTCCATTCTTTTTCAATAATCAAAACTTGCTCCCTCTTAACAAAATCTGAGAAATGTGAACATAAGCCAGTGATTCCCACTGATTTCAGTGGGCTCTGGCTCTTGCTTTTAATGACGCTGACGGATACACTTTTTCCAAATGCAGTCTTTCATCCATCAAACCATTCCGTTGTTCTGAGGGAATCTGGGATGTAAAGAACATCTGCCACAATGAACATTAAAAACACAGACCTGCTGTTACTAATGGGAAGTATTCTAAGGGTTGGATTAAAAAAAAAGTTAATTAATTTTGCAAGAATAATTACTTTGAATGTGAGTGCCAATGACCCTTCTCACATAAAGCTTTTCCAATACAATCTTGTTTTGATGTTGCTGAGGACATCTTCAGCTGTTCTGAAAAAAATCTTAGTGAATTGCTATAAAATAAATTCTACTGAAGGGCTTCTATAGCTTCCTTTTAAATTCCATTTATTCCTTATCTGTAAACAAAAGAAGCTGAGCTGGCCTGGTTTGGATTTGTATGAAAAATTATAATGAAATAAAAAAACCCAGTAAGCAGTAAAGAAAGGAAATAACTGCTTTTAATGTCCTCTGTTTAATATAATTGTGACATTTAGGAATCAATTTGCTGCTTTTCTAATACTCATTATATCACCAATTAACACAATGTTTAGCAAAGCAGAGATGTCTTTTATCATCACAGATTTTACAGCATCTAATCTCTTTTTAATCTGGTTTGCCAAATCGCGCAGGTTTTATTTCTTGAAAAATTGGGAATTTAGCTTACTTAAGATCCAATTTATTGCAAAAGAAAAGGCAGTTGGGCTCGATTTTCCCTTTATCCCTTCATCCATACATATACACACACACACACAAAAAGGGTTTTTTGTTGGTTTTTTTTTTAAAGAAAAGCAATCTCCAAGACACATCTTTGCTAAGGTTCCCTGCTGGCAGCATATGGCAAAGTTACTGGCACCTTGCCTGGAAAGTGCAGCAAGGACTGATAGACCTGATCTCATTGTATGGCTGGGGAGGTAACAGACTACAGGAAAGCCAGTCTTATGGCTGGTGACCATCAATTGCTTGGCAAGAAGCACAAGTCCCTGAAAACAGATGTGTGAAGGTGAACTGATTTTGCAAGTCAGGGAAAGAGATGTTAACTTCCTAAGTGAATGCAGAGCTCCCAGAACTGTTCTTGTTAGATCTGGACATCATTTGAAGTCTCTGTGTAATTGTGTTTTATAGGCTACTTTTAAATAAAACTTCCAAGGTATAAGTGTTTAAGAAATAATAGCATATACATGCTCACAGATATTTTAAAAAATACTATAATAACAATATTATTACAAATAATACTATAATCATTGAATATTTTTATAGGTTGGTCTTAATTTCAAACATTTTTCAAGAACTGGGATAAAATCCTGCAGCTGCAGAACTTCTGAAAAAGAAGCAGATTTTCTTCTATATTTTTTCTGAGTCAGACATTCATAGTGATGACCCATTCAATACGAAAAAGATAAACTTTTATTTATTTTTTCCTACATTATTTGAAATTAGCTTGATATTAGTCAGTTTTGGAGTAGTTAGTGGTATTGAGTGGAGGGGGAATCTACTGTAATTGTGATGGTTCATAAACCAGAAGTCCTGAAGAGACTTGAATATTTCCAATCCCAAACATGAACAAGACTTCTAGCAATAAGAATTCACTCCATTATTCTCTGATATTTGTATGCTGAATATCCTATAGTGGTCATGATTTTTATGCATATGCAGACAAGTACACGTGCCAATTATACAGAATTGAATTGAATTCCAGATTGCTTTAAATATTTGTTAAACTTGGGAAATGCTGTAAAAATTAAAATAGGAAAGTTCTTTTCAATTAGAGCGTCATGATTATTTTTTTTATAACAAGAATGTCTACCCACAATGATGTCTCCTTTGTCACACTGTCGTGGTCTGACCCTGGCTGGATGCCAGAGATTCACCCACAACCTCTCCCAGAGCAGAAAAAACCTGGAAAAAATCTTATCACAGGTAAAACAAGGCAAGCTACAAGTGAGGAATATAAAGGATTTCTTTAATAACTAAAAAGATAAGAGCTTAATGTGAGAAGCATCANACTATGGTCCATTCTACGAGCAACAGTGCAGTGAGACACCTGGAAACCTTCCTATCCCTTCTCTGGCCAGCCTGGTGGTGCGTTCATAGCTCTCAGCTTCTCACCCAGGCTCTGGTCTGGCCATTTATTTTCTGTTACTGCCTTTATTTTTCTTTCTCAAATATGTTATTCACAGAAGTGTCTCTATCTGCTCAACCTTGATCTCCATGGCAGCAATGGAGGCCCAGGCAGGAGCTGTTAACCCCTCTTGCTGCCAGAGGAAAAACCCAAACTAGGACACACACTGATGGTAGGGTGCAGTTTCACATGAAGTCTGACACCTTCCATTCTCAATACCTATGTCAATTTTTACAATTATAGAACCATATAGTGGGTTATTTTATAACCTGACAGGCATCTACCCTACCAAGAAGGCCTGTGGTTCCAAGACCAACTGATCCACTGCAAACCAGAGGCAGGGACATGGGGTCAGGAAGATGAGGGAAAGAGGAGAGAGGAAAGCACATGTGAGTGCTTAGTTAACCAACAGTCCATGTTAGATCAGGTGTGACACACAGGTGGCTACGTGGTCAGATCAGTCAGGTCTGCAGTGAGACCTGTGCCACCCCTCTCCCATTCACTTCTCCTGGTTGGTTTTTTGCAATCACATCCTTTATACTTGCATTAGAAGTGACTTGGAATTGTTCCAGACAAAACCTTTTTGTTTCATCTCTTTTGCACAGTGTTATGTGAACTGATGCTGGAACATGAGTGCCCAAGGTCAAAGGATGGATAAAACTGTCTCTCTGAGTGGCACTTTCAGCTTACTGTGAATTAAAATGATTGTGTTACTTTGGCCCAAGTGATTCACTACATCCTTTACTGTTCATATAATAAAACCATACTTGTCTGTGTTCTCACTATTATATATTTGTATTCTGTGACTCAAGGTGGCTCTAAAGAAAAAAGATTTGTGGAAACCGTGGTGCACAGTCTTTTCTGTTGTCCCTCAAATGACTCTTCTGTCTCTTCCAGATTCTGCAATCATGAAACAGTAAACCAGTAAGTCAATTTAAAGGAACTATAACCTTGAAAATCATGCTTCCTCCCCTTCCAAATCAAATGGAGAGATGGAGAGAAAGGGAGCTAAAACTCCCACTGTACTGATTTGTACCTTTAGAAATGCAGTGTAGATTTTTAAAAATTCATTGCAGTAGAATTTTCTGATTTTAAAATCACAAGTCATTTCAATTTGGTCAACTAGTGAAGGTTCATTTCACACTAAAAGAAATATATTGAATTCAAGTTTGATAAGACCGTTCTTTTAAGGACTTCCTTGTTTTACCTAAATGAAAAATAGATTGTCTCCAGGCTGGCTCCTACAGGATTGTTTGGGGTTTTTTAATTAGTAATGATTCTGACATGAAGAGATTGTGTAAATGTATCTCCTATGAGACATATTTTTTACAAGGTTATTGCTTTTCAGAGCTCCACCACTTTCAATTATGATTGCAGAAGATACAAATTTTAAAATTTATTCAGTCAGACAAATAGGTTAGTGAAAGCCAGGACTCAACTTACTTGGACCAAGGATGTTCTGAAACAAGAAAGTAAACAAATAAAATATTCTCCTGTCTTTAATCTGATTTCTTGTGTCATGTAAGGATAAAACAGCCTTTCACAGAAAAAAAATTATGAAATTCCTTTTCAATTAAATATGATGTCATGTTCTGCACATTCTCAAAGAAAATTTTTGATGTCTTAGTACATAAGAAAAAATATCAAGATGTGCTGTAGTTTTCCCCTTCACATAATTTTGACTTTAGTGCTGTTGAAATTAAATAAGTTTCTGCTCAGAAGTCTGATTACAGTTATATATTTCATGGAATCACACAATGTGAATCTTACAGATATGGTGTATATATTTTTCAAAGGAGGAGGATGGGCTCAGTACCACATCAAAGTGTGTTATTATTCTTCTCCCATAAATGTAATATTACAATTCCCTACATTTAAATTAAGCTATATTTAAAGAAAGAATGAGAATACTGCTTCTCAATAAGTGGAATATCACACAATTATTATCAGAGTAGAAGTTTCAGAAAAAATAAATGAAACTCAAGAGTAACCAAAACAATTATTTTCATGCACTTTTTGATAAAGATTTTGTGATTTATTAGATATCGTGGGATACTTTGTATTCTGAGAAAGAGAACACTGAGCTGAAATATGGTTTATTGGCCTTCTCCCAAACAGAGTGAGTACAGTATATTTATTTAGTATTTACCCAGAAAGGAGGTAAGCTGGGACTGGATTTCATATTCTACTATGCTAGAAATTATCTGCATAAAGTACAATTGATTCAAGCAAATGTGATAATTTGAGATATTGTAAAAGGGCAATGGCTTGGAGATCCACTACTTGCTTTTTTACAAGAACCTATCACTATGCCCTCCCATGCCAATTTTGTTTATGTCTAAATTGTACTTCAGCTGATAAAGCCACAAAAGTGTTTAAACCACTGTTAAGATACCAAGTGTTTATCTTCAGTTATATGCGACTGTCCTGGTGTCAACTAAGATGAACTATGAATCAAATTTAGAAATACTTGATTAATATATAGAGAGAGAAGTAAGAACTTTACTGAAAGACAAAAAATATAAC
Source organism: Pitta sordida (assembly GCA_013390025.1). Lineage (NCBI taxonomy): Eukaryota > Metazoa > Chordata > Aves > Passeriformes > Pittidae > Pitta > Pitta sordida. The sequence continues at coordinate 117,895 of WEKX01001564.1, read as the reverse complement.
AANCCTGTCCCTTTCCTCGCGATGGAGGAGGTATAACTGTATATGTTTCAACAACAATGATAATATCAACAGCAATGGAACAATAATGACTGTAGACAGCTGTGCAAAAAGCAAACATAAGAGGGAGGCTAAGTTCGAGGGAGACCCGGGCACCCCCGGGACTCCAGGGGCAGGGGAATAGGGTTCAGGGTAAGCAAACAACTGGAGTAACAGCAAGTGATCCTTTCCTGAAACGTCCAAGGGGCTGCAGGGAGATCCAGCCGTCAACAGGGGGGAAGGCTGCACTGAGATGAAGAGTTAAAGTTCCACGTGGTCCTGGGCCAAATGGCGGCAGTACAGATCAGAGGCAAAAACAAGCCTTCCTCCATCCAGAAGATCCACAAACCCCCTTCTGTGGGACCCAGCAGCTGCNGAAGGGCAGTGCCCCGCGTGGCACTGCCAGCGTGCGAGGGACCGCAGGTGAATGGTGTGGCCCCAGGCTGGCAGCTTGCGCTGGGCTGGGAAGAGGGAGCAGCGGCATGCCGCGCCGCTGCGGGGCCCCGCCACGGGGCCGCGCTGCACCGCCGCGGGGCC